>NC_059623.1:7053183-7100683 GCF_020424385.1 Procambarus clarkii
TCGTCCAGGGTGTGGTCGTCCAGGGTGTGGTGGTCCGGGGTGTGGTGGTCCAGGGTGTGGTGGTCCAGGGTGTGGTGGTCCAGGGTGTGGTGGTCCAGGTTGTGGTCGTCCAGGGTGTGGTCGTCCAGGGTGTGGTGGTCCAGGGTGTGGTGGTCCGGGGTGTGGTGGTCCGGGGTGTGGTGGTCCAGGGTGTGGTGGTCCAGGGTGTGATCGTCGAGGGTGTGGTGGTCCAGGTTGTGGTCGTCCAGGGTGTGGTCGTCCAGGGTGTGGTCGTCCAGGGTGTGGTCGTCGAGGGTGTGGTGGTCCAGGGTGTGATCGTCGAGGGTGTGGTGGTCCAGGTTGTGGTCATCCAGGGTGTGGTCGTCCAGGGTGTGGTCGTCCAGGGTGTGGTCGTCCAGGGTGTGGTCGTCCAGGGTGTGGTGGTCCAGGGTGGGGTGGTCCAGGTTGTGGTCGTCCAGGCTGTGGTGGTCCAGGGTGTGGTGGTCCAGGGTGTGGTGGTCCAGGGTGGGGTGGTCCAGGGTGTGGTGGTCCAGGGTGTGGTCGTCCAGGGTGGGGCGGTCCAGGTTGTGGTCGTCCAGGGTGTGGTCGTCCAGGGTGTGGTGGTCCAGGGTGGGGTGGTCCAGGGTGTGGTCGTCCAGGGTGTGGTCGTCCAGGGTGTGGTCGTCCAGGGTGTGGTCGTCCAGGGTGTGGTCGTCGAGGGTGTGGTGGTCCAGGGTGTGATCGTCGAGGGTGTGGTAGTCCAGGTTGTGGTCGTCCAGGGTGTGGTCGTCCAGGGTGTGGTCGTCCAGGGTGTGATCGTCGAGGGTGTGGTGGTCCAGGTTGTGGTCGTCCAGGGTGTGATCGTCGAGGGTGTGGTGGTCCAGGTTGTGGTCGTTCAAAGTTGTGGTCGTCCAGGGTGTGGTCGTCCAGGCTGTGGTCGTCCAGGCTGTGGTCGTCCAGGTTGTGGTCGTCCAGGTTGTGGTCGTCCAGGCTGTGGTCGTCCAGGCTGTGGTCGTCCAGGGTGTGGTCGTCCAGGCTGTTGTCAAGAGGCTTTACATTTCACGACCTGCAATTGGAAAGTCAATGACCAAGAGCTGATGCTCTCTATTGTACACACAAATAGGTGAATACACAATCTTGTTCGCATAAATTACTCAAACACTCGCGATACACACTCACACACACACACACACACACACACACACACACGAACACACACACGCACACCCACACACACAACCCTGATGTAATAGGACTCACGGAAACAAAATTGTCAGGAGTCATAACAGATGCTGTGTTTCCAAAGGACTACTATATAGTGAGGAAAGAGAGGGAAGGGAGAGGAGGTAGAGGAGTGGCCCTGCTCATAAGGAAGGACTGGAGTCTTGATGAGATGGAAATTCCGGGCTGTGACGGATTCAGAGATTACATAACAGGAACTATAACAATGGGTGGACCTAAGATAATAGTGGCAGTCATTTACAACCCTGCCCTAAATGACAGAAGACCCAGACAGGAGTTTGATAGGAACAACACGGCAACCATTAATATAATAGAGAGAGCAGCTTCAGTTGCCTGCAGGAATGGTTCAAGACTCTTAATCATGGGTGATTTCAACCATGGAAAGATAGACTGGGAGAATGGGGACCCACATGGTGGTGCAGATACGTGGCGAGCTAAACTCTTGGAAGTGGCAACAAGGAACTTTCTGAGCCAGCATGTCAGGGAACCCACAAGAGTGAGTGGCAATGATGAACCAGCTAGACTCGACTTGATATTCACCCTGAATGAGTCAGAAATAAGGAAAGTCAAAGTTGAAGCCCCCATAGGAATGAGTGACCACAGTGTACTGACTTTTGAGTACTTGGTGGAGGTAGGGATAACCTATCCAAGGATGGGATCGGAGGGAAAAAGACTAAATTACCGAAGAGGGAAATATGACGAGATGAGGAACTTCCTAATGGGAATACCATGGGAAACAGAACAGAACTTAGAGACAAGAATGTGCAGGTCATGATGGATTTTGTCACCCAGAAGTGCCAGGAAGCTGCAGACAGGTTTATCCCCGTCCAAAAGGAGAATAACGAAAAACAACAGAAAAACCCATGGTTCAACCAGGAATGTAAAGTAGTGAAGCAACTGAGTAAAAGAACATGGAGAAACTACAGGAATAACAGAACACCAGAGAGCAGGGAGAGATACCAGAGGGCCAGAAATAAGTACCTCAGAGTGAGGAGGGAAGCAGAGAGACAGTTTGAAAATGACATCGCGAGTAAAGCTAAGACCCAACCAAAGCTGCTCCACAGCCACATCAGGAGGAAAACAGCAGTGAAGGAACAGCAGTGCAATGAACGTGGCGCCGTCGGGAGTGTCTCGTGCCATAGCTCAAGTGACGCCCAAGTTGCGCGGGAAAGTTGCGACGTGCACCAGCACACACCAGCCCTTGTGTCAGCTGTTTGTTGAGGCACCCCGAGGGAGGCGACGGCTGCTCGCGCCTCACAGTACACGCTAAAGTGCTCGCCAGGGAGACGTTTCCTGGCTCTTGGTGTTAGTGTTGTCGTGAGGCGGGGGGGGGGAGGGGGGGAGGGAGGGAGAAGGGAGAGACGTGGTTGTAACTTGGGAAAATTTATTGGTTAAGTGAACAGAAGCATAGGGTGGACTAGGAGCATGTTGTCTAGGGTGAAGGGTGTCTCTGTACACACACATACACACAAACACAGATACACAGAGAATGACAAGGAAGTGTGTGAAGAACTCAACAAGATATTCCAGGAGGTCTTCACAATAGAACAAAGAGAAGCCTCTGCACTAAATGAGGAGGAGGCAAACCAAGCAACCTTCGAGGAATTTGATCTCACCAGTGATGAGGTCAATAGGTATCTTCTGGAGCCGGATGTGACAAAGGCTGTTAGGCCTGACAGAATCTCACCATGGATACTAAAGGAAGGTGCAGAAGCACTAAGTGTGCCACTCTCTATGGTGTATAACAGGTCACTGGAAACAGGAGACCTACCAGAAAGTTGGAAGATAGCTAACATAGTCCCAATATACTAGAAGGGTGATAGGCAAGAGGCACAGAACTACAGGCCAGTTTCCCTAACTTGTATACCATGCAAGGTGATGGAGAAGATCGTGAGGAAAAGGCTCGTAGAGCATCTGGAGGGAAATAACTTTGTAACGCACCACCAACATGGGTTCAGAGATGGTAAATCGTGCCTCACATGTTTAATAGAATTCTATGACCAGGCAACAAAAATTAGGCAGGAAAGAGAAGGGTGGGCCAACTGCATTTTCCTGGACTGCCAGAAAGCCTTTGACACATTACCGCGTAAAAAGGCAGTAGTAAAAGGTAAGGTGCTTCAGTGGATAAAGGAGTACTTAAGCAACAGGAAACAGCGAGTAACGGTGAGGGGGGAGACATCAGAGTGGCGAGATGTCACCAGCGGAGTCCCACAGGGCCCAGTACTTGGACCCATCCTGTTTCTAATATATGTAAACGATCTTCCGGAGGGTATAGACTCGTTCCTCTTAATGTTTGCTGATGATGCAAAAATTATGAGAAGAATCAAGACAGAGACTACATAAATAAATGTAGACCTTGCAACCATTCAATGGGAGACGGTCTTAAGCGACAAAACTCCCACACAGGGAATAGCTCAACTGACAGCTGAAGCTTACAAGGTCTGCTTGAAGCACGTGCCTGTGAGGAGGGGCAGAAAGAGGACCACTCTAGAAAGAGAACGGAGACGACTGTACAGGAGAAGGAAAAAAATAACGGAAATGCTTCGGCAGACACAACTATCACAAGCAAGGAAAATAAGCCTAAGCAAGGAGATCGAAGAAATAGAACAAACGTTGAAGAAAAATCCAAATATTTTTTCACATACGCAAAATCCAAAACCTCGACCAGTATTGGACCGTTAATTACAGATGAAGGTACGTACACAGAGGACAACAAAGAGATTAGTGAAATTCTAAGGAGCCAGTACGAGGCTATGTTTAGCACACCAATAAACAACATGAAAGTTGATGACCCACACAGCTTCTTTATGAATGACATTCAAGCTGCAGATAATATAACGGATATTAACACGAACTCGGAAGACTTTGAAAGAGAAATTGACAATATGTCCATGCACTCAGCTCCTGGGCCTGACTCATGGAATTCAATATTCATAAAGAAATGTAAAGTACCAGTAGCGCGAGCACTCAGCGTAATATGGAGAAAGAGCCTGGATACAGGGGAGATACCAGCAGCACTTAAATCTGCAGATATAGCTCCGTTGCACAAGGGGGGGAGTAAAGCCTTGGCAAAAAATTATAGACCAGTTGCACTAACATCACACATAATAAAAGTGTTTGAAAGAGTGATTAGGAATCAAATTTCTAGTTTTATGGAAAATAATGAACTACACAACCCAGGACAACATGGATTTAGAGCGGGAAGATCCTGTCTGTCACAGTTACTCAACCACTATGACAAAATCACAGAAGCTCTAGAAGAAAAGCAAAATGCAGATGTAGTATACACAGACTTTGCAAAGGCGTTCGACAAATGTGACCATGGGGTGATAGCACACAAAATGAGGTCAATGGGAATAACTGGTAAAGTAGGACACTGGATACTCAATTTCCTGTCGAACAGAACACAAAGAGTAACAGTCAATCAAATAAAATCGAGTCCAAGCGCAGTTAAAAGCTCTGTACCTCAAGGTACAGTCCTTGCACCACTGATTTTCCTTAGTCTATCAGATATAGACAAAAATACAAGTCACAGCTTCGTGTCATCCTTTGCAGATGACACAAAAATCAGCATGAAAATTACCTCTGCAGAAGACATTGAAAAACTACAAGCAGATATCAACAAAGTTTTCGATTGGGCAGCAGAAAATAACATGATGTTTAACAGTGATAAATTCCAGGTACTCAGGTACGGTAAAAATGAAGATCTGAAACATAATACAGGGTACAAAACGCAATCGAATCTGCCCATAGTAGGAAAACAGCATGTAAAGGTTTTGGGAATAATGATGTCCGACGACCTAACGTTTAGGGAGCATAACCAAGCAAATATTGCGTCAGCCTGAAAAATGATAGGATGGATTACGAGAACCTTCAAGTCCAGAGATCCCATCACAATGGTTGTACTTTTCAAGTCACTTGTGTTGTCCCGTCTTGAGTACTGCTCAGTACTCACTTCCCCCTTCAGAGCAGAAGAGATTGCTGAAATAGAGGGAATACAGAGAACATATACGGCATGCTGATAAAGCACCTAAATTATTGGGATCGTCTCAAAGCTCTCCAAATGTACTCACTAGAAAGGAGACGAGAGAGATACCAAATAATATACACATGGAAAATACTGGAGGGCCAAGTCCCAAATCTACACAGTAAAATAACAACGTACTGGAGTGAACGATATGGAAGAAAATGCAGAATAGAACCAGTGAAGAGCAGAGGTGCCATAGGCACAATCAGAGAACACTGTATGAACATCAGAGGTCCGCGGTTGTTCAACGTCCTCCCAGCAAGCATTAGAAATATTGCCGAAACAACCGTGGACATTTTCAAGAGAAAACTGGACTGTTTTCTAAGAGAAGTTCCGGATCAGCCGGGCTGTGGTGGGTATGTGGGCCTGCGGGCCGCTCCAAGCAACAGCCTGGTGGACCAAACTCTCACAAGTCAAGTCTGGTCTCGGCCGGGCTTGGGGAGTAGAACAACTCCCAGAACCCCATCAACCAAGTATAAAGTTCAACTCAGGAAAGTTTTAGGTAATGAAATTAGGCGAAGGGAGCAGGAGGCTTAACACAAGGTACCATCTGGGAAGTGAAATCCTGCAAGAGTCAAATAGAGAGAGAGATCTGGGGGTTGATATCACACCGAACAAGTCCCCAGAGGCCCACATCAAAAGGATATCATCAGCGGCATATGCTAGGATGGCCAACATAAGAACGGCATTTAGAAACTTGTGCAAGGAATCATTCAGAACTTTGTATACCACATATGTCAGACCAATCCTGGAGTATGCAGCTCCAGCATGGAGTCCATATCTAGTCAAGCATAAGACTAAACTGGAGAAGGTTCAAAGGTTTGCCACCAGACTAGTACCCGAACTGAGAGGTATGAGCTACGAGGAGAGACTACGGGAGTTAAACCTCACGTCGCTGGAAGACAGAAGAGTTAGAGGGGACATGATCACCGCATACAATATTCTCAAAGGAATTTATAGGGTAGATAAGGATATGCTATTTAACACAAAGGGCACACGCACAAGGGGACACAGGTGGAAATTGAGTGCCCAAATGAGCCACAGAGATATTAGAAAGAACTTTTTTAGTGGCAGAGTGGAATGCATAAGACAAATGGAATGCATAAGTAAGTGATGTGGTGGAGGCTGACTCCATACACAGTTTCAAGTGTAGATATGACAGAGCCCGATAGGCTCAGGAACCTGTACACCTGTTGATTCCCGCCAAACACACACCTAAACTACGACGTTGGTACAACGTTCGAACAAGTTTTAACACCGCCTAACCAGTTATAACAACCAATATAGCAAGTTGTAACAACGTTCTAATACGTCGTAAACACGTTAAGCCAAGATGTAACAACTTTATTACAAGTTGTAACAAGCGGAAAATAGAGACAGTTACGGTTTGTGTTTCCAGGGTTGACGGTTGAGAGGCGGGACCAATGTCGTGCCGATCTTCAAGAAAGGTGATAGGGAGGAGGCACTTAACTATAGACCTGTAACACTGACAAGCATCCCCTGTAAAATACTGGAAAGAATAATTAGGCTACGACTGGTTGCACACCTGGAGAACATTAGGTTTGTGAACAAACATCAACATGGGTTCTGGACAGGGAAATCGTGCTTAACAAACCTTCTGGAATTCTGTGATAAAATAACGAGGATAAGGCAGGACAGAGATGGTTGGGCAGACTGCATATTTCTGGACTGCCAAAAAGCCTTTGATACAGTACCGCACATGAGACTGCTGTTCAAGCTCGAGAGGCAGGCGGGGGTGGGGGAGAAACGCCCTAGTATGGATAAGGAATTATCTAACAGGAAGGAGCCAGAGAGTTACGGTAAGGGGCGAGAAGTCGGACTGGCGAACAGTAACGAGTGGAGTACCTCAAGGATCGGTGCTGGGACCAATTCTATTCCTTATATACGTTAACGACATGTTTACAGGAGTAGAATCCTTCATGTCGATAATCGCGGATGACGCAAAGTTGATGAGAAGAGTTGTGACAGTTGAGGCAGACAGTTGATGACAGATAGCATTCCACCTGTTAACTTCTCTGACACTGAAAAAGTTCTTTCTAACGTCTCTGTGGCTCATGTGGGTACTCAGTTTCCACCTGTGTCCCCTTGTTCCCGACCCACCATTGTTGAATAGTTTATCCTTGTTTACCCGGTCGATTCCTCTGAGGATTTTGTAGGTTGTGATCATGTCTCCCCTTACTCTTCTGTCTTCCAGTGTCGTAAGGTGCATTTCCCGCAGCCTTTCCTCGTAACTCATGCCTCTTAGTTCTGGGACTAGTCTAGTGGCATACCTTTGTACCTTTTCCAGCTTCGTCTTGTGCTTGACAAGATACGGGCTCCATGCTGGGGCCGCGCGTGTGCGTGTGTGCGTGTGTGTGTGTGTGTGTGTGTGTGTGTGTGTGTGTGTGTGTGTGTGTGTGTGTGTGTGTGTGTGTGTGTGTGTGCGTGTGTGTGTGTGTAAGAAAAAATAAAGTAGTTAGTAACAGTTGATTGACATTTGAGAGGCGGGCCGAAAGAGCCAGAGCTCAACCCCCGCAACACAACTAGAAGAGTACACACACACCCAGGCTCCAGCCAGCAGCCTCGGGTGTGGTAATAGGGGGACATTAGGTAATTAGTGGCGAGGCTCGGACAGTTAGGAGACAACAACCACTGTCGGGTTAAGCGGAGTGCTCACGCCCACCGCTCATATCACCCTGTAATTGAGGTGAAATAGGACTTGAATTGAAGTGAAATTGGACTGGAACTGAAGCAGTATTAAGATGGGACCGAGAGGGAATACCTGGATGGAAATGAATAGAAGGAGAACCTTTGTAATCATGAAGGAGTCGAGAAGGACTTAAGCTGGTGTTGAGGACTTAAGATGGTGTTGAGGACTTAAGATGGTGTTGAGAAGGACTTAAGATGGTGTTGAGAAGGACTTAAGATGGTGTTGAGAAGGACTTAAGGTGGTGTTGAGAAGGACTTAAGGTGGTGTTGAGAAGGACTTAAGGTGGTGTTGAGAAGGACTTAAGATGGTGTTGAGAAGGACTTAAGGTGGTGTTGAGAAGGACTTAAGGTGGTGTTGAGAAGGACTTAAGATGGTGTTGAGAAGGACTTAAGATGGTGTTGAGAAGGACTTAAGACGGTGTTGAGAAGGACTTAAGACGGTGTTGAAAAGGACTTAAGATGGTGTTGAGAAGGACTTAAGACGGTGTTGAAAAGGACTTAAGACGGTGTTGAAAAGGACTTAAGACGGTGTTGAGAAGGACTTAAGACGGTGTTGAAAAGGACTTAAGACGGTGTTGAAAAGGACTTAAGACGGTGTTGAAAAGGACTTAAGACGGTGTTGAAAAGGACTTAAGACGGTGTTGAAAAGGACTTAAGACGGTGTTGAAAAGGACTTAGGATGGGACCATTCATGTTTGTTCGCAATTTCACGTAGCCCCACAAAGTGCTAACTAGGTGATTCGATGTAATAACTGCCCAAGTTGACCACTGAGCGCTGTCGGATCTTGGATTAAATAGTCTCACGTCTACCAAGATTTTTGTACAGTCAGTGTGGTCTAGTGGTTAAGGTACCAGCTACGCCAAGGTTCATTATTTTTTAATTTGAGTTAAAACTAACGTAGATATATGACCGAACCTAACCAACCCTACCTAACATAACCTAACCTAACCAACCCTACCTAACCTAACCAACCCTACCTAACCTAACCTATCTTAATCTAATCTAAACTAACATAACTATGTCGATAATTTATGTTCTGGATATAATAATAATATTTCATATAAGCCAATTGGAATATTTTTTTTTAATTAAAGAAAATCTCTCGGCCTATTAGGCAAATCGGGCCTTGCATAGTAGGCTAGAAGTGCGTTCTGGCTACTAGGTACAACATATATATATATATATATATATATATATATATATATATATATATATATATATATATATATATATATATATATAATTTCACATTATTATTCTAGTCTTCTTCTACTGTTTCACACTGTTGTATTCCTTAGTCATCTTAGCCCTAACTCATCGGCTGTAGAATACAAATATAACAGTTTTAATCTGTGTCTGTAAGGAAGGTTACTAAGTCCTGGTAATTACGTTGAGATCCTCCTCTCAACCCGTTCACGTACCTTAACGACCAATTCAAGACCACATCTGAACAAGACCAAGATAACACTAAACAAGACCAAGATAACACTAAACAAGACCAAGATAACACTAAACAAGACCAAGATAACACTAAACAAGACCAAGATAACACTAAACAAGACCAAGATAACACTAAACAACACAATTACAACCCATTATTGGAGCCACTTTTGTCCATAATCCCATTAACCCCATTTAATCCCCCCCCATTATCCAATGTTTACAATGATATATTTGGGGCGTTTAGGCTCCATAGTTAATGTGGTAGTTGTAAGGGGTTGACAGTACATGTTGTGGTTGTTGTTGTTGCAGGGGTGCACTTCAACACCACGGACGAGGCCATGATAGAGGAGATCACGACGGCCATGTCCGTGTTCGTGTGGGGGCTGGCCGGCCATGTTAAGGACGAGGCTAGTCGCGATGTCCTGCCGGACCTGTCCCCTTCCCTCTCCTGTGATACCGGCGACGCTAGGTGGAGAGGTGGAGAGAAGTTCTATAGGTAAGTCCTCGACCCTGGCTGGTCCCTGGCTCCTTGTCCTCACTCCTGGCTGGTCCCTGGCCCTTGTCCTCACTCCTAGCTGGCCCCTGGCTCCTTGTCCTCACCCCTAGCTGGTCCCTGGCCCCTTGTCCTCACCCCTGGCTGGTCCCTGGCTCCTTGTCCTCTCCTCTAGCTGGCCCCTGGTTCCTTGTCCTCACCCCTGGCTGGTCCCTGGCCCCTTGTCCTCACCCCTGGCTCCTTGTCCTCACCCCTGGCTGGTCCCTGGCCCCTTGTCCTCACCCCTGGCTGGTCCCTGGCCCCTTGTCCTCACCCCTGGCTCCTTGTCCTCACCCCTGGCTGGTCCCTGGCCCCTTGTCCTCACCCCTGGCTCCTTGTCCTCACCCCTGGCTGGTCCCTGGCCCCTTGTCCTCACCCCTGGCTCCTTGTCCTCACCCCTGGCTGGTCCCTGGCTCCTTGTCCTCACCCCTGGCTGGTCCCTGGTCCCTTGTCCGCACCCCTGGCTGGTCCCTGGCTCCTTGTCCTCACTCCTGGCTGGTCCCTGGTCCCTTGTCCGCACCCCTAGCTGGTCCCTGGCTCCTTGTCCTCTCCTCTAGCTGGCCCCTGGCTCCTTGTCCGCACCCCTGGCTCCTTGTCCTCACCCCTAGCTGGCCCCTGGCTCCTTGTCCTCACCCCTAGCTGGTCCCTGGCTCCTTGTCCTCACCTCTGGCTAGTCCCTGGCTCCTTGTCCTCACCCCTAGCTGGCCCCTGGCTCCTTGTCCTCACCCCTAGCAGGTCCCTGGCTCCTTGTCCTCACCCCTGGCTGGTCCCTGGTTTCTTGTCCGCACCCCTGGCTGGTCCCTGGCTCCTTGTCCTCACCCCTAGCTGGCCCCTGGCTCCTTGTCCTCACCCCTAGCTGGTCCCTGGCTCCTTGTCCTCACCCCTGGCTAGTCCCTGGCCCCTTGTCCTCACCCCTAGCAGGTCCCTGGCCCCTTGTCCTCACCCCTGGCTGGTCCCTGGCTCCTTGGCCTCACCCCTGGCTGGTCCCTGGCTCCTTGTCCTCACCCCTGGCTGGTCCCTGGCTCTTTGTCCTCACCCCTGGCTGGTCCCTGGCCTCTTGTCCTCACCCCTGGCTGGTCCCTGGCCCCTTGTCCTCACCCCTGGCTGGTCCCTGGCTCCTTGTCCTCACCCCTGGCTGGTCCCTGGCCCCTTGTCCTCACCCCTAGCAGGTCCTTGGCCCCTTGTCCTCACCCCTAGCTGGCCCCTGGCTCCTTGTCCTCACCCCTGGCTGATCCCTGGCTCCTTGTCCTCACCCCTGGCTGGTCCCTGGCCTCTTGTCCTCACCCCTGGCTGATCCCTGGCTCCTTGTCCTCACCCTTGGCTGGTCCCTGGCTCCTTGTCCTCACCCCTGGCTGATCCCTGGCTCCTTGTCCTCACCCCTGGCTGGTCTCTGGCCTCTTGTCCTCACCCCTGGCTGGTCCCTGGCCCCTTGTCCTCACCCCTAGTACCTCTCCCCCCTCACCTCTCCCCCCTCACCTCTCCCCCCCTCACCTCTCCCCCCTCACCTCTCCCCCTCACCTCTCCCCCCCTCACCTCTCCCCCTCACCTCTCCCCCCTCACCTCTCCCCCCTCACCTCTCCCCCCTCACCTCTCCCCCCTCACCTCTCCCCCCTCACCTCTCCCCCCTCACCTCTCCCCCTCCCCCCTCACCTCTCCCCCCTCACCTCTCCCCCCTCACCTCTCCCCCCTCACCTTCCAATTTCAATTACCTTCAAGATTCGAACTTGTGACGCAACTCATTAGTTCCTTGACGGCGCGTCTCTTGCACTGTCTCTCCCTCACACCTCCCTCACACCTCCCTCACACCTCCCTCACACCTCCCCTCACACCTCCTCCCTCACTGCCACTCCCTCGCTGTCCCTCCCTCACACCTCCCTCACTGGGGTCACAGGTAGACTCATCTCTCTCTCACATGTAGACTCACCTCTCTCTCACAGGTAGACTCATCTCTCTCACAGGTAGACTCATCCCTCTCGCAGGTAGACTCATCCCTCTCGCAGGTAGACTCATCCCTCTCTCACAGGTAGACTCCTCCCTCTCGCAGGTAGAAGATGGGCTCCAAGAACGAGTATGGCATCTAACTGTTAATTAACACAGTGGAAGAAACAGTTTAGTTCCTTAACATGTAATCACATTATGACTGAAATTACCAACCTTGTGAGATGTTAATATTATTACGTATGGCTGTTTAAATTGTTCAATATTTAGATGCTGTTTGCTCCAACCTGTTTAGTAACAGTGAGCAAATTGTCATTATTCTGACCAATGGTATACTGCCTCCTGACTCTTGGCCAGATTCACGAAGCAGTTACGCAAGCACTTACGAACGTGTACGTCTTTGTTCAATCTTTATCGGCTTTGGTTACATTTATTAAACTGTTTACAAGCATGAAAACTTGCCAATCAACTGTTGTTATTGTTATAAACAGCCTCCTGGTGCTTCGGAGCTCATTAACTGTTTAATAATTGTAAACAAAGCCGACAAAAGATTGAGAAAAGATGTACAGGTTCGTAAGTGCTTGCGTTAGTGCGTCGTGAATCTGGCCCCAGGAGTATACTAGCAGCTTTACGAGCACTACACTGAGGCAGTAACCACCAGCAACAGTACACTGAGGCAGTAACTACCACCAACAGTACACTGAGGCAGTAACTAGCAGCAGCAGTACACTGAGACAGTAACCACCAGCAACAGTACACTGAGGCAGTAACTACCACCAACAGTACACTGAGACAGTAACTACCACCAACAGTACACTGAGGCAGTAACTACCAGCAGCAGTACACTGAGGCAGTAACCACCAGCAACAGTACACTGAGGCAGTAACTACCACCAACAGTACACTGAGGCAGTAACTACCAGCAGCAGTACACTGAGGCAGTAACCACCAGCAACAGTACATTGAGGCAGTAACTACCACCAACAGTACACTGAGGCAGTAACTAGCAGCAGCAGTACACTGAGGCAGTAACTACCACCACCAGTACACTGAGGCAGTAACTACCACCACCAGTACACTGAGGCAGTAACTACCACCACCAGTACACTGAGGCAGTAACTACCACCACCAGTACACTGAGACAGTAACTACCACCACCAGTACACTGAGGCAGTAACTACCACCACCAGTACACTGAGGCAGTAACCACCAGCAACAGTACACTGAGGCAGTAACTAGCACCACCAGTACACTGAGGCAGTAACTAGCACCACCAGTACACTGAGGCAGTAACTACCACCAACAGTACACTGAGGCAGTAACTACCACCACCAGTACACTGAGACAGTAACTACCAGCAGCAGTACACTGAGGCAGTAACTAGCACCACCAGTACACTGAGGCAGTAACTAGCAGCAGCAGTACACTGAGGCAGTAACTACCACCAACAGTACACTGAGGCAGTAACTAGCAGCAGCAGTACACTGAGGCAGTAACTACCACCACCAGTACACTGAGACAGTAACCAGCAGCAGCAGTACACTGAGGCAGTAACTACCACCAACAGTACACTGAGGCAGTAACTAGCAGCAGCAGTACACTGAGGCAGTAACTACCACCAACAGTACACTGAGGCAGTACCTACCACCACCAGTACACTGAGACAGTAACTACCACCAGCAGTACACTGCGGCAGTAACTAGCACCACCAGTACACTGAGGCAGTACCTACCACCACCAGTACACTGAGACAGTAACTAGCAGCTGCAGTACACTGAGGCAGTAACTACTACCAACAGTACACTGAGGCAGTAACTACTACCAACAGTACACTGAGGCAGTAACTAGAAGCAGCAGTACACTGAGGCAGTAACTACCACCACCAGTACACTGAGACAGTAACTACCACCACCAGTACACTGAGGCAGTAACTAGCACCACCAGTACACTGAGACAGTAACTACCACCACCAGTACACTGAGGCAGTAACTAGCAGCAGCAGTACACTGAGACAGTAACTAGCAGCAGCAGTACACTGAGGCAGTAACTAGCACCACCAGTACACTGAGACAGTAACTACCACCACCAGTACACTGAGGCAGTAACTAGCACCACCAGTACACTGAGGCAGTAACTAGCACCACCAGTACACTGAGACAGTAACTACCACCACCAGTACACTGAGACAGTAACTAGCAGCAGCAGTACACTGAGGCAGTAACTAGCACCACCAGTACACTGAGACAGTAACTACCACCACCAGTACACTGAGGCAGTAACTAGCACCACCAGTACACTGAGGCAGTAACTAGCACCACCAGTACACTGAGACAGTAACTACCACCACCAGTACACTGAGGCAGTAACTAGCACCACCAGTACACTGAGGCAGTAACTACCACCAACAGTACACTGAGACAGTAACTACCACCACCAGTACACTGAGGCAGTAACTAGCACCACCAGTACACTGAGGCAGTAACTACCACCAACAGTACACTGAGACAGTAACTACCACCACCAGTACACTGAGGCAGTAACTAGCAGCAGCAGTACATTGAGGCAGTAACTACCACCAACAGTACACTGAGGCAGTAACTACCACCAACAGTACACTGAGGCAGTAACTACCACCAACAGTACACTGAGGCAGTAACCACCAGCAACAGTACACTGAGGCAGTAACTAGCAGCAGCAGTACACTGAGGCAGTAACTACCACCAACAGTACACTGAGGCAGTAACTACCACCAACAGTACACTGAGGCAGTAACTACCACCAACAGTACACTGAGGCAGTAACTAGCAGCAGCAGTACACTGAGGCAGTAACTACCACCAGCAGCAGTACACTGAGGCAGTAACTAGCACCAGCAGCAGTACACTGAGGCAGTAACTAACACCACCAGTACACTGAGGCAGTAACTACCACCAACAGTACACTGAGACAGTAACTACCACCACCAGTACACTGAGGCAGTAACTAGCACCAACAGTACACTGAGACAGTAACTACCACCACCAGTACACTGAGGCAGTAACTAGCAGCAGCAGTACACTGAGGCAGTAACTAGCACCAACACTACACTGAGGCAGTAACTACCACCAAGCACTACACTGAGACAGTAACTACCACCAGCAGCAGTACACTGAGGCAGTAACTACCACCAACACTACAGTGAGGCAGTAACTACCACCAACAGTACACTGAGGCAGTAACTACCACCAAACACTACACTGAGGCAGTAACTACCACCAAACACTACACTGAGGCAGTAACTACCACCAACACTACACTGAGGCAGTAACCACCAGCAACAGTACACTGAGGCAGTAACCACCAGCAGCAGTACACTGAGGCAGTAACTACCACCAAACACTACACTGAGGCAGTAACCACCAGCAGCAGTACACTGAGGCAGTAACTACCACCAAACACTACACTGAGGCAGTAACTACCACCAACACTACACTGAGGCAGTAACCACCAGCAACAGTACACTGAGGCAGTAACCACCAGCAGCAGTACACTGAGGCAGTAACTACCACCAAACACTACACTGAGGCAGTAACTAGCATGTCAGACAGCTTGTGGTATCCACGACAGGTTCCTGAAGAACGTGAGCATCGACTACAGGTCAGAGCTGCCGACGCCCAACCTGGAGTTCAACGCCGACGGCACCAGACGAGCCGTTCACCTCAAGATCATGAACCTCAGACCTGACCTCTCGCGCAAGCTGACCTGGGAGGAGGTACGTCTCTCACCTCTCACATTTATATTGATTTAATTTACATTAATTTATATGGTAATTTAAATTTTACGTTAATTTATATTCTTCATAGCAAACTGTTTAAAGTGGACTGTTTGAGTTAATAATTCCCACAAATTGCTTCGTTACACATTTGAGGGAGTTTATGGTTTATAACTATATGAGAGTTATTGATTGGTTTGTTGTTGTTTAAGATTCGCTACCTGGAACCAAAAGTTCCAAGTAGCACGGGCTATGGTGAGCCCGTAATTGATTAGTAGACATTTACTACAGTATTACACTTCATGTATTAGTAATTAAATAGGGAGGCCTTATCTTGGCCTAGACAACCAGTTATGAATATGGTTAATGTGACGGTAAACGTTGGTGGTCGTGGAGTCTAATGTCACTCACAAAATATTAAAAAAAAAAAAAAAAAAAAAAAAAAAAAGTGGTGTCTTCACAGTGTGATAAACTTTATATAAAGCAGAGGGAAAAAACATTTAAAAAATACTTTATTTTGATAAAAATATGAATTTAAACAAATTACAAAAAATATCGAGGCTTGGCTTTAATACAAAGTGTACAAAACTAACAAGATGAATAATCGAATTTACGTTACGTTAAGGTGCAAAATAAAATATGGTGCGGAATACGATGAGCCAGTCTGACTAAATCTGTTACCACACCGAGACGTGTCAACAGGTCTACTCAGTTGAGCACTCAGGAGTAATGTGAATCTTGGAGAGCTTGGTAGCCCTATTTATACAGAATATCGGCCGGCCAGAGGGCGCTGATGGCTTCTTTAACTAGGAACCGGCTCACTTCAACTGCTTGTTTGAGAGGTCGTGGCCTCCCAGCGACCCAGGTGCGAGGTGGGGTGACGGGCCGTGGTGCAGGAGGGAGACTGGTAGTACTGTCTAGACGTCTGGAAGAAGTAGTTGCTGTTCTTGGCTGCAGTTCTTGATTACATAGACGTGAATGAGTAGAATAGTCGATAATGGAGTAGGCCGAATCTCTTCCGTGGCAAAAAAAAAAAAAAGAGATTTTACCGTGACAATGATCACATCAAATCATCCTGGTGGTTGAGGCTGGCGTCAACACGTGTACTGGTGTACTACTAGGTAACTACTGTTAATTGTTCTTCCTCTTTAATTGCACCTGTTGGCTGACTTGCTTTCCGACATCTCTCTCTCTAAACTTTCCTGGTGCAAAGCCGAGCATGTAATCTTGCATGGCAATGTTGCATATTGCCTCGGAATATTCCCCGGGTGTCAGCTGGATTCTTGCCTTGAAATATGCCACAAACTCCTATGTGAGGCGACAAGTTGACTGGTTTAGAGACAGAGGTTTTGGGTAAGTGAAGCGGGTGCATAACTGGCACTATTGAGACAGTTTAACTGGTTTAAAAAACCAACCCGTCCCCCCCCCACCCCACTAGTGAAGCGTCGCATTCTGACGTATTCTCCACCTGAGGCCAAAAATCGTCCACACGGGCTCACCATAGCCCGTGCTACTTGCCCCGCTCCTGTGCCGGGTAAGTCCACTACGGGCTCACCATAGCCCGTGCTACTTGCCCCGCTCCTGTGCCGGGTAAGTCCACTACGGGCTCACCATAGCCCGTGCTACTTGCCCCGCTCCTGTGCCGGGCAAGTCCACTACGGGCTCACCATAGCCCGTGCTACTTGCCCCGCTCCTGTGCCAGGTAATTTACGGGCTCACCATAGCCCGTGCTACTTGCAACTTGTTCCGAGTTGCGACGGTGTGGAGAGCCCACAGACCCGTCGCCAGGCCATCCACGGAGGGTTCATTAGTCAGTCTCTTCCGTGTTTTGCAGTTTATGTGAAATTTTTGCATTCAGGTGAATTAATGGTTTTCCCCGAGCTGAAAAAATGTTGGTGGTGGTAATGGAATGTTGATCACTGGTGGGTCAGGCACGAGAGTCACGTCCACCGCGTCACAGGAGGGAGGGGGAGGGAAGTATCAGGGGGAAAGTGCCAAGTCAATACGACTATATAGCACTGGGAAGGGGTCAGGAATAACACGGGGGAGGGGGGGGGAGAAGGAATGGCGCCCAATCACTTGGATGATCGGGGATTGAACGCCGACCTGCATGACGGGAGACCGTCGCTCTACCGTCCACCCCAAGTGGTTGGACCAGACGACAGGAACGGAAGTGAGTTGAAATATTCGTGGAAAGTTTAATTGTCCGTGAACAATTAACATGACCTATATAATGATTGAACTTAAAGTTCAGAGGCCTATATATATGGCGCCCTGTAAGTTACTACTTACCATTGATATATATCCCACCAAACACACACCGAAACTACGACGTTGGTACAACGTTGGAACAAGTTTTAACACCTAACCAGTTATAACAACCAATATAGCAAGTTGTAACAACGTTCTAATACGTCATAAACACGTTAAGCCAAGATGTAACAACTTTATTACAAGTTGTTACAAGCGGAAAATAGAGACAGTTTCGGTTTGTGTTTCCAGGGATTCTGTTATAGGTGAAACACTACAACACTTTACACGGGGTGATGTTACTGGCCAATCACAGGCGGCCTCCCTGATGCGTGACGTCATAGGCCTCCGTCCATTGGTTCCACAAGATCACGTGATCTCTGAAGCGTTATCGATGACGTCAGAGCTCTATACAGTGTCAATTAGCTTGGGCAAAAAAGATATTTCTATACAAATATAACCTGATATCTCTCTCACATTACTCTGGTTATATATAGCATTATATAAATTATGTGGGGTGAGTGTGGCTCTCAAGGAAGGTTCAGTAGGTCCTAGACACATTAGGTCGTAGAGGTCATAGTTAAATGGGATCTTTGTGGGATGAGTGTGGCTCTCAAGGAAGGTTCAGTAGGTCCAAGACACATTAGGTCGTAGAGGTCATAGCTGAATGGGATCTTTGTGGGATGAGTGTGGCTCTCAAGGAAGGTTCAGTAGGTCCAAGACACATTAGGTCGTAGAGGTCATAGCTGAATGGGATCTTTGTGGGATGAGTGTGGCTCTCAGGGAAGGTTCAGTAGGTCCAAGAAACATTAGGTCGTAGAGGTCATAGCTGAATGGGATCTTTATGGGATGAGTGTGGCTCTCAAGGAAGGTTCAGTAGGTCCAAGACACATTAGGTCGTAGAGGTCATAGCTGAATGGGATCTTTGTGGGATGAGTGTGGCTCTCAAGGAAGGTTCAGTAGGTCCAAGACACATTAGGTCGTAGAGGTCATAGCTGAATGGGATCTTTGTGGGATGAGTGTGGCTCTCAAGGAAGGTTCAGTAGGTCCTAGACACATTAGGTCGTAGAGGTCATAGCTGAATGGGATCTTTGTGGGATGAGTGTGGCTTTCAAGGAAGGTTCAGTAGGTCCAAGACACATTAGGTCGTAGAGGTCATAGCTGAATGGGATCTTTGTGGGATGAGTGTGGCTCTCAAGGAAGGTTCAGTAGGTCCAAGACACATTAGGTCGTAGAGGTCATAGCTGAATGGGATCTTTGTGGGATGAGTGTGGCTCTCAAGGAAGGTTCAGTAGGTCCTAGACACATTAGGTCGTAGAGGTCATAGCTGAATGGGATCTTTGTGGGATGAGTGTGGCTTTCAAGGAAGGTTCAGTAGGTCCAAGACACATTAGGTCGTAGAGGTCATAGCTGAATGGGATCTTTGTGGGATGAGTGTGGCTCTCAAGGAAGGTTCAGTAGGTCCAAGACACATTAGGTCGTAGAGGTCATAGCTGAATGGGATCTTTGTGGGATGAATGTGGCTCTCAAGGAAGGTTCAGTAGGTCCAAGACACATTAGGTCGTAGAGGTCATAGTTGAATGGGATCTTTGTGGGATGAGTGTGGCTCTCAAGGAAGGTTCAGTAGGTCCTAGACACATTAGGTCGTAGAGGTCATAGCTGAATGGGATCTTTGTGGGATGTAGTGTCGCGAGAGATGGTAAGATTCAGTGTTGTGTCTTTCTGTCCAGTGGATACCAGATGCTTGGGGGTTAACCTCACCCACCTTTCCAAGACAACACATTGGGGGGTATGTGAATATCATAGGCCAGTCGTGGTCGGCCCCAGTGCCACCTATTAAGAAATATTGACACCTATAACGACCCCCCCTCCTCTTCCTCGTGCGATTTACGTGAAGTATGAAATCAGGAATTTATTTTTTGTAGAATTTTTAGTAGTTTTTGAGTCATTCGCAATATTTAATTTTATAAGACAGTGAAGGAAGAATTAGGTTGTTAGGGAGAGTGGAGGAGAAAGGTGGAGAGAGTGGAAATGGGGGAGAAGTTAATGAAGATACCTGATCAACCAGGCTGTGACTCATACGTCAGGCTGCGAGCAGCCGCGTCCAACAGCCTGGTTGATCAGTCCAGCAACCAGGAGGCCTGGTCGACGACCGGGCCGCGGGGACGCTAAGCCCCGAAGCATCTCAAGGTAACCTCAAGGTAGGTAGGGAGAGAGAGAGAGAGAGAGAGAGAGAGAGAGAGAGAGAGAGAGAGAGAGAGAGAGAGAGAGAGAGAGAGAGAGAGAGAGAGAGAGAGAGAGAGAGAGAGAGAGAGAGAGAGAGAGAGAGAGAGAGAGAGAGAGAGAGAGAGAGAGAGAGAGAGAGAGAGAGAGAGAGAGAGAGAGAGAGAGAGAGAGAGAGAGAGAGACCTGAACACTGCCGGAACCGCATCTAGTTTTAATACAGTTTTAAAACAATTGCGATAATTGGCGATTTCAAACTTGTAGATGGAATTATTCGAAAAGAAATTTGTTTCAAAAATTATCCCAGGAATCATTAAACGGTTTAGATATGTTGATGATATCTTGTGTATATGGCTTACAGATGTACATTCAGACGAAATTTGTAGTTAAACTTAATAATAAAAAATAATATAAGTTAATAAACTTAATAATCTTAATTAATAAGTCAATATTAATGACTTAATATAGTCACCTCTATCAAATTTATTATTGAAACTGAAATAGATAAATATTTGCCATTCTTAAATATACTTATTCACAGGCAAGATTTTTCACAAAAGTTTAGTGTTTAGAGAAAGTCAACGAATAATTTATCTTATCTTCAATATTTCTCAGGACTAAGATACAATGTGAAACAATAATTTTGTTCTCTGTGTAGCCAAGAGCTCTTCGGGTTGCTACTCCAGAACTCTTAGATGAAGAGTTTAAGAATATTGACTCTATTGGTCTCAAGTTTTGTTATCCACCGAGTTTTTTGGAAGTTTGCCGTAGCAAAGCACGTCGTACATATTATAATAATATATATAGTGAGAAAATTCGCCCAAAGAATGTGTTATGCTTACCATATTTTTCTGGGTTTGAAAATATTGTCAAGGCCTTGACAATACACCTTGACAATACACCTTGACAATACACCTTAACAATACACCTTAACAATACACAAAAAGTATAAACGTTTTTATATACACGTAATGTTTAATTACGAAAATACTGTTGGTAAACTATTAGTTAGAAACAACCCTCGTTGTGATAATTGTGTCATTTATATAATACCTTGTAAACACTGTAATAGGTTCTATATTGGGCAAACATCTAAAGACTTGAAATGTAGAATTTCGTAATATACTCTGTAAGTCATGGCCAATTGTCTAATGCTTTGTTTGTTCATTTGTCAGAAAATTTTCACCAAATTGATTGGGAGATGACTTCTTCAATAACGAATTGTAAAAGTACTTTCAATAGGAACATTATTGAATCTGCTTTAATACAGATTACAAAATCATGTAATTTGAACATTAACAGTGGTGAGTATAATTTAGATCCATTTTTGATTGATCAGTTAAAGGGCGATTCGAGTAGGATCATTGATACACATTTATCTCGCTAATACCTTATTAATATCCACTATCTCATTAATTCCATATTAATATCCACTATCTCATTAAAGACATTAGAACATAAGATTAAAGGTAACTGCAAAAAGCCTATTGGCCCATACGATGCAGCTCCTATTTTATATTTATAAACATTGAATCCCATTCATATATGTCATTGTATCTCACTTCACCTCTTTCCTGCCTATATATCCATCCTACTGATCTGTAAGTCCATCCTCCTGAAGATGTATAATTAAATACGAAAGTACTTAAGGAAATTCCTACTTCAGTCCTTTCTTCGTGGTATATATATATATATATATATATATATATATATATATATATATATATATATATATATATATATATATATATATACACACAGCGAGTGAGACCCCCAGGGGTGAAAATCAATAAATTCTCAGCAGTAGCTAATGCAAGTCTGAGGACTGCACTCTACCAGCAACGCTGCTCAATATTACCCAACAACACACAATTATATGTAAATTATATATATATATATATATATATATATATATATATATATATATATATTGTGATAGGAAAGTGTTGGAGTATAGATGTTCGGCAGTCCTCCAACGGCAGGTGTCAATGCCTGGTCACACTTACAAAAAAAAGATAGACTGCTTGCCTGTTGTCTGTGGTAAGTTAGAGGGAGGAACACGTAAAACACAAAGTATGAACAGTGAAACTTTAATATATTTACTTTAAACATAAATGAAAATAAAGACAAATCTCTGGGAAATGAATAGTGCAATTAAATAACAAAGATATATGCAAAATCAATGCGAGACAAAAGTAAATGGTAAAATGGTGCCGAGAATATTGGCTATGGCTGAGACCTCCCTTAGTATACAAAAGCCAGTGAGCTTAGTATGCCAGAGAGAGATGTCAACTCTTAGAGCACAAAGAATATTCTGAAGTTGATGGCTGGTCCAGGCTCAGACGTTGACTCAGGTACATGGCGCTGAGGTGCAGTGTGCAGGTGTGCGGTCGGCGAGTCACCAATCAGGAGCAGGCAGGCTGGGAGGGGTAGTTGGCTGGTTGACGACGCGCCGGCGTGGAGGGTGTGTGGAGTAGGGGGGTTTAGGGTACGTTTTGCCTCCTGGTCAAAGCGTTTTGTGCTTCCGGTTGACGTATCTTGAATGTAGCATCTTATACTTGTTAACTGGACGTAACTTTAGGTAGGGAAGAGCAGGCTCAATCTCTCTTGAAAGAGATTATCCTCACAATATATATATATATATATATATATATATATATATATATATATATATATATATATATATATATATATATATATATATAATCTAATATATGTCGTACCTAGTAGCCAGAATGCACTTCTCAGCCTACAATGCAAGGCCCGATTTGCCTAATAAGCCAAGTTTTCATGAATAATTGTTTTTCGACTACCTAACCTAACCTAACTTTTTCGGCTACCTAACCTAACCTAACCTATAAAGATAGGTTAGGTTAGGTAGGGTTGGTTAGGTTCGGTCATATATCTACGTTAATTTGAACTCCAATAAAAAAAATTGACCTCATACATAATGAAATGGGAAGCTTTATTATTTCATAAGAAAAAAATTATGGAAAATATATTAATTCAGGAAAACTTGGCTTATTAGGCAAATCGGGCCATGCATAGTAGGCTGAGAAGTGCGTTCTGGCTACTAGGTACGACATTATATATATATACATATATATATATATATATATATATATATATATATATATATATATATATATATATATATATAATATATATATATATATATATATATATATATATATATATATATATATATATATGACTGAAAACTCACACCCCAGAAGTAACTCGAACCCATACTCCCAGGAGCAACGCAACTGGTAACTACAGGACGCCTTAATCCTCTTGACCCAAGATTACCATCCGAGTGCCGGCGGGGAAGTGGTTCAAATAGCTTCGGCTATCACTTCCTTATGTCCGGTAGTGATGGTCAAGCGGATTAAGGCGTCCTGTAGTTACCAGTTGCGTTGCTCCTGGGAGTATGGGTTCGAGTCTCTTCTGGGGTGTGAGTTTTCAGTCGCATATAGTCCTGGGGACCATTCAGGCTTGTTCGCATATATATATATATATATATATATATATATATATATATATATATATATATATGCCAAATTCCATATACTATGAAAACCTAATAACAGTATTTGGTATAACTTATGTTTCAAGTATAATTCATTATATATACTTTTTTTTAGTTTCCGTTCGCTTTGTCTATCACTTTGGGAGACGACGGGGCGTATAATTATATCAAACTAATTGACACAATGAATATATGATTAGTGTTGTTCATTGTGTAATATTTGTACATTTACATAATCTATGTAATTGGTAATATATAGTTTGTTTGAATTATTTGCATTTTGTATAAGTTTTTGTTGCATCCTTTGGTCATAATTGTAATTTTGAATATTGTTGACGTAGAATATTATAATATCTTACTTGGGTTTATGTGAATTTATGATAATTTATGTAAACTGAGTTTAGTTTACTGGTGTTGACGCCACTGTCCTCAGTGTGAGCCCTGAGGGAAGGTGTCAACGGTGTCTACCAGTGTGACACCTCCCACAGACCAGTGTGACACCTCCCACAGACCAGTGTGACACCTCCCACACCTTCCACAGACCAGTGTGACACCTCCCACAGACCAGTGTGACACCTCCCACACCTTCCACAGACCAGTGTCACACCTCCCACACCTTCCACAGACCAGTGTCACACCTCCCACACCTCCCACAGACCAGTGTGACACCTCCTACAGACCAGTGTGACACCTCCCACACCTTCCACAGACCAGTGTGACACCTCCCACACCTCCCACAGACCAGTGTGACACCTCCCACAGACCAGTGTCACACCTCCCACACCTCCCACAGACCAGTGTGACACCTCCCACACCTCCCACAGACCAGTGTGACACCTCCCACAGACCAGTGTGACACCTCCCACAGACCAGTGTGACACCTCCCACAGACCAGTGTGACACCTCCCACAGACCAGTGTCACACCTCCCACAGACCAGTGTCACACCTCCCACAGACCAGTGTGACACCTCCCACAGACCAGTGTCACACCCACAGACCAGTGTGACACCCACAGACCAGTGTCACACCTCCCACAGACCAGTGTGACACCTCCCACAGACCAGTGTGACACCTCCCACAGACCAGTGTGACACCTCCCACAGACCAGTGTGACACCTCCCACAGACCAGTGTGACACCTCCCACAGACCAGTGTGACACCTCCCACAGACCAGTGTGACACCTCCCACAGACCAGTGTGACACCCACAGACCAGTGTGACACCTCCCACAGACCAGTGTGACACCCACAGACCAGTGTAACACCCACAGACCAGTGTGACACCCGACAATGATCCCGTAAGTGACTCCTAACAGCACACTCCCCTTCCCCAAGCTGCCACAGTGGCACTAACAGGGTGGTGGCACTAACAGACTGGTGGCACTAACAGACTGGTGGCACTCCCACAGATAGGCGTGTGGCACTCGGGCAAGGACGGGGGCCTGGAGGTGAAGGACATAGTGTGGCCCGGGTACTCCCACGTCCCGCCCAATGGTATACCAGAGAAGTTCCACCTCAAGGTAAGTCACCCCTTCACGTCCAGTTTACACGTAGAAAACGAGGTTAAAATTAATATTTTGGTTAAAATTATTGGTTTACTTAATGTTTGGGTTTACTATTGTGTGTGTATGAGAGGGTATAGGCAGCGAGTGAGTGTGTGTGTGTGAGAGGTTGGTTAGGTCAGGTCATGAGAGGTCAGGTCAGGTCAGGTCAGGTCATGACAGGTCAGGTCAGGTCATGACAGGTCATGGGAGACCAGGTTAGGTCACGAGAGGTCATGACAGGTCAGGTCAGGTCAGGTCAGGTCAGGTCATGACAGGTCAGGTCGGCTCAGGTCAGATCATGTCAGGTCAGGTCAGGTCACGAGGCTGCGATGTTTGACACTGTATCAGTGTCGACACATTAATTACCATTTACATGGCAACAATTACGAGATTTGAGGTCAAAGGTCAGGTTACATGTGACATTGTAGATGGAACACAATTTAGAAATAACTGGATGCCCATTACACAATTGTTATCAACTGCTATCTTGTCAAATATTGCAAAAAGCCTTAATTGACAGCCGGGATAACTTCTGTTGCAAGAATGTAAACTATACGATATATTTGTCTAGGAAATCAGTTGCAGTCATTGCAACCTATTTTAGTTGTACCCTGCCACATGATGTTGTACCGTGCCACATGATGATGTACCGTGCCACATGATGTTGTACCGTGCCACATGATGTTGTACCGTGCAACATGATGTTGTACCGTGCCACATGATGTTGTACCGTGCAACATGATGTTGTACCGTGCCACATGATGTTGTACCGTGCAACATGATGTTGTACCCTGCAACATGACGTTGTACCCTGCCACATGATGTTGTACCCTGCAACATGACGTTGTACCCTGCCACATGATGTTGTACCCTGCCACATGATGTTGTACCCTGCAACATGACGTTGTACCCTGCAACATGACGTTGTACCCTGCAACATGACGTTGTACCCTGCAACATGACGTTGTACCCTGCAACATGACGTTGTACCCTGCAACATGACGTTGTACCCTGCAACATGACGTTGTACCCTGCAACATGACGTTGTACCCTGCAACATGACGTTGTACCCTGCCACATGATGTTGTACCCTGCAACATGATGTTGTACCCTGCAACATGACGTTGTACCCTGCAACATGACGTTGTACCCTGCAACATGATGTTGTACCCAGCAACATGACGTTGTACCCAGCAACATGACGTTGTACCCTGCAACATGATGTTGTACCCTGCAACATGACGTTGTACCCAGCAACATGACGTTGTACCCTGCAACATGACGTTGTACCCAGCAACATGACGTTGTACCCTGCAACATGACGTTGTACCCTGCAACATGACGTTGTACCCTGCAACATGACGTTTTACCCTGCCACATGACGTTGTACCCTGCAACATGATGTTGTACCACTGCAACATGACGTTGTACCCTGCAACATGATGTTGTACCACTGCAACATGACGTTGTACCCTGCAACATGACGTTGTACCACTGCAACATGACGTTGTACCCTGCAACATGACGTTGTACCCTGCCACATGACGTTGTACCCTGCAACATGACGTTGTACCCTGCAACATGACGTTGTACCCTGCAACATGATGTTGTACCCCAGCAACATGACGTTGTACCCTGCAACATGACGTTGTACCCTGCAACATGACGTTGTACCCAGCAACATGACGTTGTACCCTGCAACATGACGTTGTACCCTGCAACATGACGTTGTACCCAGCAACATGACGTTGTACCCTGCAACATGACGTTGTACCCTGCAACATGACGTTGTACCCAGCAACATGATGTTGTACCCTGCAACATGATGTTGTACCCAGCAACATGACGTTGTACCCCAGCAACATGACGTTGTACCCTGCAACATGACGTTGTACCCAGCAACATGATGTTGTACCCTGCAACATGATGTTGTACCCTGCAACATGACGTTGTACCCAGCAACATGACGTTGTACCCTGCAACATGATGTTGTACCCTGCAACATGACGTTGTACCCTGCAACATGACGTTCTACCCTGCAACATGATGTTGTACCCTGCAACATGATGTTGTACCCTGCAACATGATGTTGTACCCTGCAACATGATGTTGTACCCTGCAACATGATGTTGTACCCTGCAACATGAAGTTGTACCCAGCAACATGACGTTGTACCCTGCAACATGACGTTGTACCCTGCAACATGGCGTTGTACCCAGCAACATGACGTTGTACCCTGCAACATGACGTTGTACCCTGCAACATGACGTTGTACCCTGCAACATGACGTTGTACCCTGCAACATGACGTTGTACCCTGCAACATGACGTTGTACCCAGCAACATGACGTTGTACCCTGCAACATGACGTTGTACCCTGCAACATGACGTTGTACCCAGCAACATGATGTATAATGTTGCAGGGTACAGCTAACAGCAGACACAGTGGACCCAGCAGACACAGGGGACCCAGCAGACACAGTGGACCCAGCAGACACAAGGGACCCAGCAGACACAGGGGACCCAGCAGACACAGGGGTCCAGCAGACACAAGGGACCCAGCAGACACAGGGGACCCAGCAGACACAGGGGTCCAGCAGACACAAGGGCCCCTAGCAGACACAGGGCCCCCAACAGACACAGGGGCCCCAGCAGACACAAGGGCCCCCAGCAGACACAGGGGCCCCAGCAGACACTGGGGGTCCAGCAGACACAGGGGACCCAGCAGACACAAGGGCCCCCAGCAGACACAGGGGCCTCAGCAGACACTGGGGGTCCAGCAGACACAGGGGGCCCAGCTGACACAGGGCCCCAGCAGACACAGGGGCCCCAGCAGACACAGGGCCCCAGCAGACACAGGGGCCCTAGCAGACACGGGGGCCCAGCAGACACAGGGGCCCAACAGACACGGGCCCAACAGACACGGGCCCAGCAGACACAGGGGGCCCAGCAGACACAGGGGGCCCAGCAGACACAGGGGGCCCAGCAGACACAGGGGGCCCAGCAGACACAGGGGGCCCAGCAGACACAGGGGGCCCAGCAGACACAAGGGGCCCAGCAGACACAGGGGGCCCAGCAGACACAGGGGGCCCAGCAGACACAGGGGGCCCAGCAGACACAGGGGGCCCAGCAGACACAGGGGGCCCAGCAGACACAGGGGGCCCAGCAGACACAGGGGGCTCAGCAGACACAAGGGCCCCCAGCAGACACAGGGGCCCCCAGCAGACACAGGGGCCCCCAGCAGACACAGGGGCCCCCAGCAGACACAAGGGCCCCCTGCAGACACAAGGGCCCCCAGCAGACACAGGGGCCCCCAGCAGACACACGGGCCCCCAGCAGACACAGGGGCCCCCAGCAGACACAGGGGCCCCCAGCAGACACAGGGGCCCCCATCAGACACAGGGGCCCCCAGCAGACACAGGGGCCCTAGTAGACACAAGGGCCCCCAGCAGACACAGGGGCAACAGAAGACACAAGGGCCCCCAGCAGACACAGGGGCCCCCAGCAGACACAGGGGCCCCCAGCAGACACAGGAGCCCCCAGCAGACACAGGGGCACCCAGCAGACACAGGGGCCCCCAGCAGACACAAGGGGCCCCCAGCATACACAAGGGGCCCCCAGCAGACACAGGGGCCCCCAGCAGACACAGGGGCCCCAGCAGACACAAGGGCCCGTAGCAAACAGGGGCCCCCAGCAGACACAAGGGGCCCCCAGCAGACACAAGGGCCCCCTGCAGACACAAGGGCCCCCAGCAGACACAGGGGCCCCCAGCAGACACAGGGGCCCCCAGCAGACACAGGGGCCCCCAGCAGACACAGGGGCCCCCAGCAGACACAGGGGCCCCCATCAGACACAGGGGCCCCCAGCAGACACAGGGGCCCTAGTAGACACAAGGGCCCCCAGCAGACACAGGGGCAACAGAAGACACAAGGGCCCCCAGCAGACACAGGGGCCCCCAGCAGACACAGGGGCCCCCAGCAGACACAGGAGCCCCCAGCAGACACAGGGGCTCCCAGCAGACACAGGGGCCCCCAGCAGACACAAGGGGCCCCCAGCAGACACAAGGGGCCCCCAGCAGACACAGGGGCCCCCAGCAGACACAGGGGCCCCAGCAGACACAAGGGCCCGTAGCAAACAGGGGCCCCCAGCAGACACAAGGGGCCCCCAGCAGACACAGGGGACCCCAGCAGACACAAGGGGCCCCCAGCAGACACAAGGGGCCCCCAGCAGACACAAGGGGAGGACCGGCTGCGATAGAGACAAAATGTCACCCATGGCAGTAGATCTCTATCTGTCACCAGTAATTAATTCCTGTCCAAGCCTCGGAGACAATCTTGTGTCGTGATAAGTGTAAAGAGGAAACTTGCTTCAATATATTATAAATTAAAGAGGAGAAAACCCGGCAAGTGAACAGAAATGTTTAGGGGGAAATAAGAACAATTATTTTCTGGCAGATTGTGACTGCAATTTTGCAGCATTTATTGAGTTAATTTTGGTGGTTGATGTATTTATAATCTACACATTTTTGGACACATGTTGACTGTTGCTTGAGACACAGTGTGTGTGTCGGAGCCGAGCGGACAGCATGCTGGACTTGTAATCCTGTGGTCCTGGGTTCGATCCCAGGCGCCGGCGAGAAACAATAGGCAGAGTTTCTTTCATCCTATGCCCCTGTTACCTAGCAGTAAAATAGGTACCTGGGTGTTACTCAGCTGTCACGGGCTGCTTCCTGGAGGTGGAGGCCTGGTCGAGGACCGGGCCGCGGGGACACTAAAAGCCCCGAAATCATCTCAAGATAACCTCAAGATAGTGACGACACAGCCAGCGATCGCCGTCTTCGCTATGACTATGTATGTGTGTATATATGTGTATGTAGGTATAGCGAAGATGTGGGTATTTGGATTACAGTTATAGCGAAGATCTGGTGCCCAACCACTAGTGGACGGTCGGGGATTGAACGCAGACCTGCATGAAGCGATATTGTCGCTCTAATAGAAACTGAAAAACTGCTTTTATGATGAAATTGAATTGGTGAATAATTTAAGTTGGTGATCAACGTCATTCAGATTTATTCATTCCGTCAATTTATAGTCAACTGTCTGTAATTGTTAATTATTTTCTGTGAACTACGAGACAGTGCAGTGGTAGCACACCCGCCCCCGAGCCTCGCCGGTGATTTGGTCAGGGTTCGAGCCCTGGCTGGGGAAGATCGACTAGGCGGCCATCTTTTTGTTTGCCTCTGTTCACCCAGCAATAATTGGGTACCTGGTTGTTAGGCAATTAGCGGATGATGTTCCAGGGTAAACTATAGTGAGCAAGACTTACCATGAGCCAAGGCAAGGGAAAGATCTCAACTTAGGGCCAGATTCACGAAGCAGTTACGCCAGCACTTACGAACGTGAACATCTTTCCTCAATATTTGACGGCTTTGGTTACATTTATTAAACAGTTTACGAGCATGAAAACTTGCCAATCAACTGTTGTTATTGTTATAAACAGCCTCCTGGTGCTTCGGAGCTCATTAACTGTTTAATAATTGGAAACAAAGCCGCCAAAGATTGAGAAAAGATGTACAAGTTCGTAAGTGCTTGCGTAACTGTTTCGTGAATCTGGCCCCTGCACATTAACAAGTTAATATTGAAGAGAAAACAAAGGACTCACAAGGACTCTGACTCCTCGTGACTCTGGGAGTCACAAGGACGCTAGTTCGAATCCCTCACAGTACCCAGACTAAATATTTCATTGCTATAACATGCCACTGTGCTTTTCTATTTTAAATTGCGAGTTGACTACAGGGAATGATGTTGTTGTGTGACAGATCACCTTCATGGAGGAGCCCCCCTTCATCAACATGGACCCGCCCCACCCAGTGACTGGCAAGTGTACTGCTAACAAGGGTGTCCACTGTAGGATAGCCTCGGACGACATGATGCAAGGGTGAGTCCACTCTCTCTTGTTGTCTGTCCCACTCTGGCCCCTCCCTGCTCTTGTCTGCCCCACTCTGGCCCCTCCCTGCTCTTGTCTGCCCCACTCTGGTCCCTCACTGCTCTTGTCTGCCCCACTCTGGCCCCTCCCTGCTCTTGTCTGCCCCACTCTGGTCCCTCACTGCTCTTGTCTGCCCCACTCTGGCCCCTCACTGCTCTTGTCTGCCCCACTCTGGCCCCTCCCTGCTCTTGTCTGCCCCACTCTGGCCCCTCCCTGCTCTTGTCTGCCCCACTCTGGCCCCTCACTGCTCTTGTCTGCCCCACTCTAGCCCCTCACTGCTCTTGTCTGCCCCACTCTGGCCCCTCACTGCTCTTGTCTGCCCCACTCTGGCCCCTCACTGCTCTTGTCTGCCCCACTCTGGCCCCTCCCTGCTCTTGTCTGCCACACTCTGGCCCCTCACTGCTCTTGTCTGCCCCACTCTGGCCCCTCCCTGCTCTTGTTGGCTCTTGTCTGCCCCACTCTGGTCCCTCACTGCTCTTGTTGGCTCTTGTCTGCCCCACTCTGGCCCCTCACTGCTCTTGTCTGCCCCACTCTGGCCCCTCACTGCTCTTGTCTGCCCCACTCTGGCCCCTCACTGCTCTTGTTGGCTCTTGTCTGCCCCACTCTGGCCCCTCACTGCTCTTGTTGGCTCTTGTCTGCCCCACTCTGGCCCCTCCCTGCTCTTGTCTGCCCCACTCTGGCCCCTCCCTGCTCTTGTCTGCCCCACTCTGGCCCCTCCCTGCTCTTGTCTGCCCCACTCTGGCCCCTCCCTGCTCTTGTCTGCCCCACTCTGGCCCCTCACTGCTCTTGTCTGCCCCACTCTGGTCCCTCACTGCTCTTGTCTGCCCCACTCTGGCCCCTCACTGCTCTTGTCTGCCCCACTCTGGCCCCTCCCTGCTCTTGTCTGCCCCACTCTGGCCCCTCACTGCTCTTGTCTGCCCCACTCTGGCCCCTCACTGCTCTTGTCTGCCACACTCTGGCCCCTCACTGCTCTTGTCTGCCCCACTCTGGCCCCTCCCTGCTCTTGTTGGCTCTTGTCTGCCCCACTCTGGTCCCTCACTGCTCTTGTTGGCTCTTGTCAGCCCCACTCTGGCCCCTCACTGCTCTTGTCTGCCCCACTCTGGCCCCTCACTGCTCTTGTCTGCCCCACTCTGGCCCCTCACTGCTCTTGTTGGCTCTTGTCTGCCCCACTCTGGCCCCTCACTGCTCTTGTTGGCTCTTGTCTGCCCCACTCTGGCCCCTCACTGCTCTTGTCTGCCCCACTCTGGCCCCTCACTGCTCTTGTCTGCCCCACTCTGGCCCCTCACTGCTCTTGTTGGCTCTTGTCTGCCCCACTCTGGTCCCTCACTGCTCTTGTTGGCTCTTGTCTGCCTCACTCTGGCCCCTCACTGCTCTTGTCTGCCCCACTCTGGCCCCTCACTGCTCTTGTCTGCCACACTCTGGCCCCTCACTGCTCTTGTCTGTCCACTCTGGCCCCTCACTGCTCTTGTTGACTCTTGTCTGCCTCACTCTGGCCCCTCACTGCTCTTGTTGGCTCTTGTCTGCCTCACTCTGGCCCCTCACTGCTCTTGCCTGTCCACTCTGGCCCCTCACTGCTCTTGTTGGCTCTTGTCTGCCCCACTCTGGCCCTTCACTGCTCTTGTTGGCTCTTGTCTGCCCCACTCTGGCCCCTCACTGCTCTTGTCTGCCCCACTCTGGCCCCTCACTGCTCTTGTTGGCTCTTGTCTGCCCCACTCTGGCCCCTCACTGCTCTTGTCTGCCCCACTCTGGCCCCTCACTACTCTTGTTGGCTTTTGTCTGCCCCACTCTGGTCCCTCACTGTTCTTGTTGGCTCTTGTCTGCCCCACTCTGGTCCCTCACTGCTCTTGTTGGCTCTTGTCTTCCCCACTCTGGTCCCTCACTGCTCTTGTCTGCCCCACTCTGGCCCCTCACTGCTCTTGTTGACTCTTGTCTGCCCCACTCTGGTCCCTCACTGTTCTTGTTGACTCTTGTCTGCCCCACTCTGGCCCCTCACTGCTCTTGTTGACTCTTGTCTGCCTCACTCTGGCCCCTCACTGCTCTTGTCTGCCCCACTCTGGTCCCTCACTGCTCTTGTTGACTCTTGTCTGCCCCACTCTGGCCCCTCACTGCTCTTGTTTGTCCACTCTGGCCCCTCACTGCTCTTGTCTGCCTCACTCTGGTCCCTCTCTGCTCTTGTTGGCTCTTGTCTGCCCCACTCTGGCCCCTCACTGCTCTTGTTGGCTCTTGTCTGCCCCACTCTGGTCCCTTGGCTCTTGTCTGCCCCACTCTGGCCCCTCACTGCCTCTTGTTGCTCTTGTCTGCCCCACTCTGGCCCCTCACTGCTCTTGTTGCTCTTGTCTGCCCCACTCTGGTCCCTCTCTGCTCTTGTTGGCTCTTGTCTGCCCCACTCTGGCCCCTCACTGCTCTTGTTGACTCTTGTCTGCCCCACTCTGGTCCCTCACTGCTCTTGTTGACTCTTGTCTGCCCCACTCTGGCCCCTCACTGCTCTTGTTGGCTCTTGTCTGCCCCACTCTGGCCCCTCACTGCTCTTGTTGACTCTTGTCTGCCCCACTCTGGCCCCTCACTGCTCTTGTTGACTCTTGTCTGCCCCACTCTGGCCCCTCACTGCTCTTGTCTGCCCCACTCTGGTCCCTCACTGCTCTTGTTGACTCTTGTCTGCCCCACTCTGGCCCCTCCCTGCTCTTGTCTGCCCCACTCTGGCCCCTCACTGCTCTTGTCTGCCCCACTCTGGTCCCTCACTGCTCTTGTTGCTCTTGTCTGCCCCACTCTGGCCCCTCACTGCTCTTGTTGACTCTTGTCTGCCCCACTCTGGTCCCTCACTGCTCTTGTTGCTCTTGTCTGCCCCACTCTGGCCCCTCACTGCTCTTGTTGACTCTTGTCTGCCCCACTCTGGCCCCTCACTGCTCTTGTTGACTCTTGTCTGCCCCACTCTGGCCCCTCACTGCTCTTGTCTGCCCCACTCTGGCCCCTCACTGCTCTTGTTGACTCTTGTCTGCCCCACTCTGGCCCCTCACTGCTCCTGCTCTTGTCTGCCCCACTCTGGCCCCTCACTGCTCTGCTCTTGTCTGCCCCACTCTGGCCCCTCACTGCTCTTGTCTGCCCCACTCTGGCCCCTCACTGCTCTTGTCTGCCCCACTCTGGCCCCTCACTGCTCTTGTCTGCCCCACTCTGGCCCCTCACTGCTCTTGTCTGCCCCACTCTGGCCCCTCACTGCTCTTGTCTGCCCCACTCTGGCCCCTCACTGCTCTTGTCTGCCCCACTCTGGCCCCTCACTGCTCTTGTCTGCCCCACTCTGGCCCCTCCCTGCTCTGCTCTTGTCTGCCCCACTCTGGCCCCTCTGCTCTGCTCTTGCTCTTGTCTGCCCCACTCTGGCCCCTCACTGCTCTTGTCTGCCCCACTCTGGCCCCTCACTGCTCTTGTCTGCCCCACTCTGGCCCCTCACTGCTCTTGTCTGCCCCACTCTGGCCCCTCACTGCTCTTGTCTGCCCCACTCTGGCCCCTCACTGCTCTTGTCTGCCCCACTCTGGCCCCTCACTGCTCTTGTCTGCCCCACTCTGGCCCCTCACTGCTCTTGTCTGCCCCACTCTGGCCCCTCTGCTCTGCTCTTGTCTGCCCCACTCTGGCCCCTCACTGCTCTTGTCTGCCCCACTCTGGCCCCTCACTGCTCTTGTCTGCCCCACTCTGGCCCCTCACTGCTCTTGTCTGCCCCACTCTGGCCCCTCACTGCTCTTGTCTGCCCCACTCTGGCCCCTCCCTGCTCTTGTCTGCCCCACTCTGGCCCCTCACTGCTCTTGTCTGCCCCACTCTGGCCCCTCACTGCTCTTGTCTGCCCCACTCTGGCCCCTCACTGCTCTTGTCTGCCCCACTCTGGCCCCTCACTGCTCTTGTCTGCCCCACTCTGGCCCCTCTGCCCTGCCCCACTCTGGCCCCTCCCTGCTCTTGTTGGCTCTTGTCTGCCCCACTCTGGCCCCTCACTGCTCTTGTCTGCCCCACTCTGGCCCCTCACTGCTCTTGTCTGCCCCACTCTGGCCCCTCACTGCTCTTGTCTGCCCCACTCTGGCCCCTCACTGCTCTTGTCTGCCCCACTCTGGCCCCTCACTGCTCTTGTCTGCCCCACTCTGGCCCCTCCCTGCTCTTGTCTGCCCCACTCTGGCCCCTCACTGCTCTTGTCTGCCCCACTCTGGCCCCTCACTGCTCTTGTCTGCCCCACTCTGGCCCCTCCCTGCTCTTGTCTGCCCCACTCTGGCCCCTCACTGCTCTTGTCTGCCCCACTCTGGCCCCTCACTGCTCTTGTCTGCCCCACTCTGGCCCCTCCCTGCTCTTGTCTGCCCCACTCTGGCCCCTCCCTGCTCTTGTCTGCCCCACTCTGGCCCCTCACTGCTCTTGTTGACTCTTGTCTGCCCCACTCTGGCCCCTCACTGCTCTTGTCTGCCCCACTCTGGCCCCTCCCTGCTCTTGTCTGCCCCACTCTGGCCCCTCACTGCTCTTGTTGACTCTTGTCTGCCCCACTCTGGCCCCTCACTGCTCTTGTTGACTCTTGTCTGCCCCACTCTGGCCCCTCACTGCTCTTCTTGCCTGCACTTATTGCTCTCTGCTCCACCACACACACACTGCTCTTCTCTCCTGTGCTGACTCTCTCTGCGCTCTCCTCTCCCGTCTTAACTACTGAACTACTCTCCCTCTTTAACTACCTCATCTGCTAAATTATTATCTTGATTTACCTCTTCAGACCCCCACATATGTAGGTCTAACCCCCCCCCCACCCCCAGACCCCCCACATATGTGGGTCTAATCATCCCCCCCACAGACCCACACATTTCTGGGGTCTAATTTTCTATCCCAGTCCGCTGATTTTTAATCCAGTTATTTCATGTTTGCCACGTTACGCCCCCCCCCCCCCTGCTTCATTATAGGTCTTTGTGGTCCCCTGGTGATGTGTTCCACCCACTGGTGCGGTCTTTGTGGTCCCCTGGTGATGTGTTCCACCCACTGGTGTGGTCTTTGTGTCCCCTGGTGATGTGTTCCACCCACTGGTGTGGTCTTTGTGGTCCCCTGGTGATGTGTTCCACCCACTGGTGAGGTCTTTGTGGTCCCTGGTGATGTGTTCCACCCACTGGTGTGGTCTTTGTGGTCCCCTGGTGATGTGTTCCACCCACTGGTGTGGTCTTTGTGTCCCCTGGTGATGTGTTCCACCCACTGGTGTGGTCTTTGTGTCCCCTGGTGATGTGTTCCACCCACTGGTGTGGTCTTTGTGGTCCCCTGGTGATGTGTTCCACCCACTGGTGTGGTCTTTGTGATCCCCTGGTGATGTGTTCCACCCACTGGTTTGGTCTTTGTGTCCCCTGGTGATGTGTTCCACCCACTGGTGAGGTCTTTGTGACCCCTGGTGATGTGTTCCACCCACTGGTGAGGTTTTTGTTTCCCCTGGTGATGTGTTCCACCCACTGGTGTGGTCTTTGTGTCCCCTGGTGATGTGTTCCACCCACTGGTGAGGTCTTTGTGGTCCCCTGGTGATGTGTTCCACCCACTGGTGAGGTCTTTGTGGTCCCCTGGTGATGTGTTCCACCCACTGGTGTGGTCTTTGTGGTCCCCTGGTGATGTGTTCCACCCACTGGTGTGGTCTTTGTGGTCCCTGGTGATGTGTTCCACCCACTGGTGAGGTCTTTGTGGTCCCTGGTGATGTGTTCCACCCACTGGTGAGGTCTTTGTGGTCCCCTGGTGATGTGTTCCACCCACTGGTGAGGTCTTTGTGGTCCCCTGGTGATGTGTTCCACCCACTGGTGTGGTCTTTGTGGTCCCCTGGTGATGTGTTCCACCCACTGGTGAGGTCTTTGTGGTCCCTGGTGATGTGTTCCACCCACTGGTGAGGTCTTTGTGGTCCCCTGGTGATGTGTTCCACCCACTGGTGAGGTCTTTGTGGTCCCCTGGTGATGTGTTCCACCCACTGGTGAGGTCTTTGTGGTCCCCTGGTGATGTGTTCCACCCACTGGTGAGGTCTTTGTGGTCCCCTGGTGATGTGTTCCACCCACTGGTGAGGTCTTTGTGGTCCCTGGTGATGTGTTCCACCCACTGGTGAGGTCTTTGTGGTCCCTGGTGATGTGTTCCACCCACTGGTGAGGTCTTTAATATTTAGTAATAATTTATTTTCAATTTCAATCTATTTTCTTTGTTTTCTTTCTGTAAATCTTGTTAATGTTTTTTCCATTTAATGTTTCTAGTTGTATATATATATATATATATATATATATATATATAATATGTTGGGTTTTATCAGGGGCTGTGTTGTGCTTTCTTGTGTGTTTTCTCACCTATTTGTGCTTGCAGCATCGAGCTCTAGCTCTTGGACCCGACTTTTGTATCAGTTGTCTAAGACAATGACTCCTGACCTGAGTCCCTATCATAGCTGGTGTTAACGTTATGACTGGAGTTAGGCTCTACAACCTGCTCCTTTAGGTCAACTATTGACTATCATAGCTGGTGTTAACGTTATGACTGGAGTTAGGCTCTACAACCTGCTCCTTTAGGTCAACCATTGACTATCATAGCTGGTGTTAACGTTATGACTGGAGTTAGGGTCTACAACCTGCTCCTTTAGGTCAACCATTGACTATCATAGCTGGTGTTAAAGTTATGACTGCAGTTAGGCTCTACAACCTGCTCCTTTAGGTCAACCATTGACTCACTTCCCGCACGCTAAAGGTAAACTTTCTAACATCTCTATGACACGTCTGAGTCTCAAGCTTCACCCGTGTCACCCTTGTTGTGTTGATAGTCATTGTAAACATTACCTCTGTTACCACCGTGTCAGTCCCTCCAAGTATTTTACACGTCTGTATCATGTCCCGCCTCTCCCTCCTCCTTTCTACCGTCGTCAGGTTTAGTTCCTTCAGTCTGTCTTCGTACCTCATCCCTCGCAGCTCTGGGACGAGTCTCGTTGCAAACTTCTGCACCTTTTCCAGCTTCCTTATGTGTGTTTTAAGATGGGGTTCCAGGATGGTGCGGCATACTCTAAGACCGGCCTCACATAGGTGGTATACTGTGATCTAAAAGTCTCCTTATTCAAGTTTGTGAAGGATGTTCTGACTTTTGCCAGAGTAAAAGATGTTTCTCCCACGCCCCCAATCACCCCCAATCACCCCCAATCACCCCGCAATCACCACCAATCACCCCCAATCACCCCCACCCCAAAAAAAGAAGAAGAAAGAGCACTGGCAAACACCAATATAAATACAGAGAACAAAATTGAATAAAATATTGCTTACATTCACTTTATCTTTGTGCTTGTAACTACAAAACTATATAAATGTTGTGAAGACGAGAAGTGGAAGATATTATTGCTTACTGACACGAAATCATTAAACAAATTTAAATATAACAGCCTTTCAGCTTTTATTTTTAAATTTGGTCTTCTTCTGAATGACGAGAGAAAGGCTTGTCAGAGCTCTAAAAAAATCCTTAGATGAGCTTAGTGAGCCCTGGGATTATTTCCCCTCACTGTTAGATAAGCTTAGTGAGTCCTGGGATTATTTCCCCTCACTGTTAGATGAGCTTAGTGAGCCCTGGGATTATTTCCCCTCACTGTTAGATGAGCTTAATGAGTCCTGGGATTATTTCCCCTCACTGTTAGATGAGCTTAGTGAGTCCTGGGATTATTTCCCCTCACCGTTAGATGAGCTTAGTGAGTCCTGGGATTATTTCCCCTCACCGTTAGATGAGCTTAGTGAGCCCTGGGATTATTTCCCCTCACCGTTAGATGAGCTTAATGAGCCCTGGGATTATTTCCCCTCACTGTTAGATGAGCTTAGTGAGCCCTGGGATTATTTCCCCTCACCGTTAGATGAGCTTAATGAGCCCTGGGATTATTTCCCCTCACTGTTAGATGAGCTTAGTGAGCCCTGGGATTATTTCCCCTCACCGTTAGATGAGCTTAGTGAGCCCTGGGATTATTTCCCCTCACCGTTAGATGAGCTTAATGAGCCCTGGGATTATTTCCCCTCACTGTTAGATGAGCTTAGTGAGCCCTGGGATTATTTCCCCTCACTGTTAGATGAGCTTAGTGAGTCCTGGGATTATTTCCCCTCACTGTTAGATGAGCTTAGTGAGTCCTAGGATTATTCCCCTCACCGTTAGATGAGTCTAATGAGCCCTGGGATTTATTTCTAGATGCGTTAGATGACAGAGATAAGGGAAAGGATTTAGGGAAAAAGAGACAAGACGGACAGGTGTTGGCAGGGAGAAAGTTTGAGCCAAGATAACAATCCTTAGAATGTCACTTAAGCTAAATTTTTTGTTAACTGTTCTTCTAATGTTAACAGCTCACCATCCTCTTATGTACGCGTCCAGTACTTGAGCTGAGGTGGTTGAGCATAATCTATTGGGACGTGCGGTGGCATGGACCCCATATCTGACCCCAGGTGACCCCAGGTGACCCCAGGTGACCTCAGGTGACCTCAGGTGACCCCAGGTGACCCCAGGTGACCTCAGGTGACCTCAGGTGACCCCAGGTGACCCCGGGTGACCTCAGGTGACCCCAGGTGACCCCAGGTGACCTCAGGTGACCTCAGGTGACCTCAGGTGACCCCAGGTGACCCCAGGTGACCTCAGGTGACCTCAGGTGACCCCAGGTGACCCCAGGTGACCCCAGGTGACCTCAGGTGACCCCAGGTGACCTCAGGTGACCCCAGGTGACCCCAGATCGCTCTCCTCTCCCCAGGGTCAACGTCACTTGGGCCATGCGCAACTCCAGTTACTTCCGGTGCTGTTCCGGCTTCTGTATCGACCTGCTGGTCAAGTTCTCACAAGACCTCGGCTTCTCCTACGACTTCTTCCGCGTCGAGGACGGCATCTGGGGCGCCATTGTGGTGAGTATACGCTGTCTTCCGGTCCCCCTGCCCTCCCTACCCCCCCCCTGCCTCCCCCCCCCCCCGGGCCGTCTTTATTTACGTCACTATCAACGTGCGACGCACATCTTTCAAGTGTTTTTCCTGACAATAGACCAATATGCAAACTTTTGCAACACGCAGCCAGGCAATGTGTTGAAATGGCAAGGATTGAACGACCGAACTAGTAACTGTCGTCTGGACGGTGTTAACTGTCCCACAACTGTACACAACTGTTCCACAACTGTCCACAACTGCCCCACAACTGTCCACAACTGCCCCACAACTGTCCCACAAGTGTCGTTGGCAGCAAATCCTGGTTATATTGACTTTTCGAGGACCTGCTCTCCGGTGTGCCATAGGATGCCGCCCACAACAGTTGCGTGACTCCCAGGTGACTGTTTACTGTTAGGTTAACAGAGGCATCGGGTGGAAAAACGAGCATCGCGTCCGTAAGCGTGTCCATCCCGCTGTGGGACTCGAACCCGGGACCATTCGGTTGTGAAACAACTGTTCACTTACTAAATGTCATTTAGTAGGAAGAACGGCCTATTGACATAGCTCGAGTGCAGGGGGGAGTTGTGTAAAACCCTTAGTTTGTGTCTCGGAGAGGCTGCAGGATCCAAGTAAGTTCAGTAGAACTTCTGGTTTCAACTCTTTTGACCATGTCGTAGCTCAGTCGATTAAGGCAGCGTCTGGGATGTTCTCGGACGTAGGTTCGAATCCTTGTCACGGCTCTTGTGGATTTGTTCTAGCATTCTGAGCTTAGGAAACAATAAGAGTTATCAGATATAAGCTAGAAATGTTAGAACTGGGACGTTTGAAGGGGAGATAGGTCTGGGAGCTAAGATTAGCATACATCTTAAGTCAGATATAATTATATTTATATATATATAGTCAGATATTTAAGTCAGATATCAATCCAAACATGTTTGGACTAATATAAATGTCACACCGGGAATTATTTCTAGAAGTCTTGGCCATTATAGTTATCTAGTATAATTGTCCAGCTTTATCTTGCACGTGTTAGACCCCAACTTAGGTTATACAATTAGCTTTCAGATTTTAAATTCAGTTTTAATCACCCTTCATAAAAGAGTTTTTAATTCACTCGTTATATTAATAACTTATTAAGCTTATGCTTTTCAGTAAATGACCTCTCTATACACACACACACACACACACACACACACACACACACACACACACACACACACACACACACACACAGAAGGAGCAGAAGCACTGTGCCTACCACTCTCCATAGTGTATAACAAATCACTGGCAACAGGGGAACTGCCAGATATTTGGAAAGCAGCTAACGTAGTCCCGATATACAAGAAAGGGGATAGACAGGAGGCACTGAACTACAGGCCAGTGTCCCTAACCTGCATACCATGCAAGCTGATGGAGAAGATTGTGCGAAAAAAACTAGTGGAGCATCTGGAGCGAAGGAACTTTGTAACACAGCATCAACATGGGTTCAGGGATGGAAGGTCCTGCCTCACAGGGTTACTTGAATTCTACGACCAGGCAACAAAAATCAGGCAAGAAAGAGAAGGGTGGGCAGACTGCATATTTTTGGATTGCCAGAAAGCCTTTGATACAGTACCACACAAGAGGCTAGTGAAAAAGCTGTAAATGCAGGCTGGAGTGAAAGGGAAGGTACTCCATTGGATAAGGGAGTACCTAAGCAACAGGAGACAACGAGTTAATGTGAGGGGTGAGGTCTCAGATTGGCGAGACGTTATGAGTGGAGTACCGCAGGGGTCAGTCCTTGGACCTAGACTGTTTCTGATATATGTAAATGATCTCCCAGAGGGTATAGAATCGTTTCTCTCAATGTTTGCCGATGATGCAAAAATTATGAGGAGGATTGAAACAGAGGATGATAGTAGGAGGCTACAAGATGACCTAGACAGACTGAATGAATGGTCCAACAAATGGCTGTTGAAGTTCAACCCGAGTAAATGCAAAGTAATGAAACTAGGCAGTGGAAACTGGAGGCCAGACACAGGATACAGAATAGGAGATGAAGTACTTAATGAAACAGACAGAGAGAAAGATCTAGGAGTTGATATCACACCAAACCTGTCTCCTGAAGCTCACATAAAAAGAATAACGTCTGCGGCATATGCGAGGCTGGCTAACATCAGAACAGCCTTCAGGAACCTGTGTAAGGAATCATTCAGAACATATTATACCACATAGATATTAGAAAGAACTTTTTCAGTGTCAGAGTGGTTGACAAATGGAATGCATTAGGCAGTGATGTGGTGGAGGCTGACTCCATACACAGTTTCAAGTGTAGATATGACAGAGCCCAATAGGCTCAGGAACCTGTATACCTGTTGATTGACAGTTGAGAGGCGGGACCAAAGAGCCAGAGCTCAACCCCCGCAAGCACAACTAGGTGAGCACAACAAATCGACAGCTCTTGTACATTTTTTCGTTACGTTGGGAATATTTTTTTTTGTTTAAATAAATTTGAAAATGTTGAGTAAACTGGTATATGGTAACCCTTGTTATGGCAACCTTAACGACAGTGCCATGTATGACTAGAGTCGGCAAGTGGCCACCATGAGAGTCCTGCAAGATTCGTTAAGAAACGGTCGTGCGAAAGTGCCCTCATCCTAACCTGCCAGAGGACCCAAAACAGAAAACGGGACAGTATGTCACTTTCGCCAGCCGCTTCCATTTTTTAGTACAACAATTTTGGCCTTAGCGTATACGTCAAAATGCGACGTTCTATCAAGAGGAGACGTTGGGTTGATGTGATGACTGAGGAGGGAGACCCAACATGGCCGCCAGGCGCACGTCTCGCCCGTCCTCTGACTAAGGAGGGAGACCCAACATGGCCGCCAGGCGCCCGTCCTCTGAGGAGGGAGACCCAACATGGCCGCCAGGCGCCCGTCCTCTGACTGAGGAGGGAGACCCAACATGGCCGCCAGGCGCCCGTCCTCTGAGGAAGGAGACCCAAGATGGCGGCCAGGCGCCCGGCCCCTGACTCATTACCAGCTCTCACTCACTAAGTCAACTTGTCATTGGCCTGACTGACACAGCAGTTAACTTCCTGCCAAGTGGTTGTTTTGGTCGCCAGGTAACACCGGGTAAAACTATATAACTGCGTTACTGGCAGGCGATTATAAGTGAGATGATCTTGAGGTTATCTTGAGATGATTTCGGGGCTTTAGTGTCCCCGCGGCCCGGTCCTCGACCAGGCCTCCACCCCCAGGAAGCAGCCCGTGACAGCTGACTAACTTCCAGGTACCTATTTACTGCTAGGTAACAGGGGCATTCAGGGTGAAAGAAACTTTGCCCATTTGTTTCTGCCTGGTTCGGGAATCGAACCCGCGCCACAGAATTACGAATCCTGCGCGCTATCCACCAGGCTACGAGGCCCCCCTACCTTACTTCCCCCTGATGGAGTAAGTTGGTACATTGACACTATTTTGTTCTTATCTGAATAAGTAGCCTCGTAGCCTGGTGGATAGCGCGCAGGGTTCGTAATTCTGTGGCGCGGGATCGATTCCCGCACGAGGCAGAAACAAATGGGCAAAGTTTCTTTCACCCTGAATGCCCCTGTTACCTAGCAGTAAATAGGTACCTGGGAGTTAGTCAGCTGTCACGGGCTGCTTCCTGGGGGTGGAGGCCTGGTCGAGGACCGGGCCGCGGGGACACTAAAAAAAGCCCCGAAATCATCTCAAGATAACCTCAAGATAACCTCAAGAATGTTAATTCTGGCATTAAAATAACCTGTGAGTGTGGTATTCCATCCTTCAGAACATTGTAGTGGAGTTATGTGATATGTTTTGTAAGTCTGTCATGAGAAATACTTCGGAGATGCCCAACCACTTCGGCTGGACGGTAGAGCGACTGTCTCGCTTCATGCAGGTCGGCGTTCAATCCCCGACGGTCTACAAGTGGTTGAGCACCATTCCTTTCCACCCGTCCCATCTCAAATCCTTATCCTGACCCCTTCCCAGTGCTATATAGTCGTAATGGCTTGGTGCTTTCTCCTCATACTTCCTTTCCAGCACTGTTCCTCATCTTCACTGTTGTCTCAGCACTGTTGTCTCAGCACTGTTGGACACCTTCACTGTTGTCTCAGCACTGTTGTCTCAGCACTGTTGGACACCTTCACTGTTGTCTCAGCACTGTACCGTTGCGACAGGGGGACAGGAAGCCAGAGTGTATTCATACTCGTTTGGCTTATATCGAATCCCCCCCCCCCCACAAGGTTGCAACCCCCCATTACAAGCTGACTAACTCCTGAGTACCTGTACTTACTGCTGGGTGAACAGGTGCATTAGGATATAGAAATTTGTTTTTTTACTCTCACACAACATCACCCTAGTCAAGCCTCTGTCAAAGGCCTTAAGGAACTAAAAGATAGTTCACCAAAGCTCTTGACCCACTAAAAGATAGTTCACCAAAGGTCTTGACCCACTAAAAGATAGTTCACCAAAGGTCTTGACCCACTAAAAGATAGTTCACCAAAGGTCTTGACCCACTAAAAGATACTTCACCAAAGCTCTTGACCCACTAAAAGATAGTTCACCAAAGGTCTTGACCCACTAAAAGATAGTTCACCAAAGGTCTTGACCCACTAAAAGATACTTCACCAAAGCTCTTGAGGCACTAAAGATATCTCTCTCAGATACATTGCTACAGATAAAGAAAAAAAATGAAGAACTCGTTGAACTCTCAGGTGCAAAAATTCCGAGATTTTAAAAGTTTCAATGGTAAGGCTTGGGAGTAATTTCTCTTGCTCAGCTGAAGAGAAAATAAAGAGAAAAGGGCGGACGATTCTGTTAAGCCTGAGTCAGTATGAAAGCCCTGACAGCCCCTGCAGGAAGCCCTGACAGCTGCAACACAGCCCCCTGCAGGAAGGACAGACAGCCCCAACACAGCCCCCTGCAGGAAGCCCTGACAGCTGCAACACAGCCCCCTGCAGGAAGGACAGACAGCCCCAACACAGCCCCCTGCAGGAAGGACAGACAGCCCCAACACAGCCCCCTGCAGGAAGCCCTGACAGCTGCAACACAGCCCCCTGCAGGAAGGACAGACAGCCCCAACACAGCCCCCTGCAGGAAGGACAGACAGCCCCAACACAGCCCCTGCAGGAAGGACAGACAGCCCCAACACAGCCCCCTGCAGGAAGGACAGACAGCCCCAACATAGCCCCCTGCAGGAAGGACAGACAGCCCCAACACAGCCCCCTGCAGGAAGGACTGACAGCTCCAATACAGCCCCTGCAGGAAGGACAGACAGCCCCAACACAGCCCCCTGCAGGAAGGACAGACAGCCCCAACACAGCCCCCTGCAGGAAGGACAGACAGCCCCAACACAGCCCCTGCAGGAAGTACAGACAGCCCCAACACAGCCCCCTGCAGGAAGGACAGACAGCCCCAACACAGCCCCTGCAGGAAGGACTGACAGCCCCAACACAGCCCCCTGCAGGAAGGACAGACAGCCCCAACACAGCCCCCTGCAGGAAGGAGAGACAGCCCCAACACAGCCCCTGCAGGAAGCCCTGACAGCCCCAACACAGCCCCTGCAGGAAGGACAGACAGCCCCAACACAGCCCCCTGCAGGAAGGACTGACAGCCCCAACACAGCCCCCTGCAGGAAGGACAGACAGCCCCAACACAGCCCCCTGCAGGAAGGACAGACAGCCCCAACACAGCCCCTCCAGGAAGGACTGACAGCCCCAGCAGGAAGGACAGACAGCCCCAACACAGCCCCAGCAGGAAGGACAGACAGCCCCAACACAGCCCCTGCAGGAAGGACAGACAGCCCCAACACAGCCCCTGCAGGAAGGACAGACAGCCCCAACACAGCCCCTGCAGGAAGGACAGACAGCCCCAACACAGCCCCTGCAGGAAGGACAGACAGCCCCAACACAGCCCCTGCAGGAAGGACAGACAGCCCCAACACAGCCCCTGCAGGAAGGACAGACAGCCCCAACACAGCCCCTGCAGGAAGGACAGACAGCCCCAACACAGCCCCAGCAGGAAGGACTGACAGCCCCAACACAGCCCCTGCAGGAAGGACTGACATCCCCAACACAGCCCCTGCAGGAAGGACAGACAGCCCCAACACAGCCCCTGCAGGAAGGACAGACAGCCCCAACACAGCCCCAGAAGGACTGACAGCCCCAACACAGCCCCAGCAGGAAGGACTGACAGCCCCAACACAGCCCCTGCAGGAAGGACTGACAGCCCCAACACAGCCCCTGCAGGAAGGACAGACAGCCCCAACACAGCCCCAGCAGGAAGGACTGACAGCCCCAACACAGCCCCAGCAGGAAGGACAGACAGCCCCAACACAGCCCCAGCAGGAAGGACTGACAGCCCCAACACAGCCCCTGCAGGAAGGACAGACAGCCCCAACACAGCCCCTGCAGGAAGGACAGACAGCCCCAACACAGCCCCTGCAGGAAGGATTTAAAAAGTATGAAAGTACGACACGGGATCCATCTCAGACAACTAACGTAAGAGAAGGGAAGACATGGGAATTATCTGGGAAAGCGCAGACCATTACGACTATATAGCACTGGGAAGGGGTCAGGATAAGGATTTGTGATGGGAAGGTGGGGAAAGGAATGGTGCCCAACCACTTGGACCGTCGGGGATTGAACGCGGACCTGCATGAAGCAAGACCGTCGCTCTACCCTCCACCCCAAGTAATTGGGCACTACAAATCACCTCAAATGTAGGTGATTTTGATAAAATACTACGACCAAGATTACCAACCGAGTGCCGGCGGCGGGATGGAAATAGCCTCGGCTACCATCCTCTTTTGTCCAGTCGTGTTGGTCGAGCGGTTAAGGGATCCTGTACGCCAGCAGAGTGCTCCTGGCAGTACGGGTTCGAGTCACTTCTGGGGTGTGAGTTTTCAGTTATATATATATATATATATATATATATATATATATATATATATATATATATATATATATATATATATATATATATATCTTTATGACTATAACCATATTCACTACTCACTATCTTCATCTCTGTAACCTGAATGATTCGAGTCAATCATTGAAAATGCGCGGGTAAACGATGGAAGTAACTTCAAACTGAGTGGACTACATTCTAATATCTCTTAAAAACCTTTATCTTAGACCAAGCAGCTAATGTCGGTCCCGTACCACAGACCAGTATCCCTGCAAAGTTGGGTTAGACTATCCCCAAGCGTCGGGTTTCTACAGACAGACTGAGACATATTATCTCATAGTATTGATGGTCTAAAATTGTAACAAAATCTTTAGACATGGACGCTAAAATTAGGAGAAAATGCTTTTTTCAGGCTTAATGGTCGTTAAGGCCAAGGTCTTCATAAGTCTGGAAAGTTAGTCTTGTTGACTCCACACAAGGAGAAAAAGCGGCCAGTAGCGTCAGTCAAGGCTAATCAACTTTTTAATTAAACTCACTTGACTGACTCTAAAGACAGCTTC
>NC_059623.1:7105683-7143183 GCF_020424385.1 Procambarus clarkii
GATAAAATGAAAAGTTACGTTAAGACAAATGAACAAATAACAAGAGTATGGCAAACAATGGAAATAGGTGCCGGAATATTGGCTTCAAGCTATCACTTCTCTTAGTACACGTAAGCCTGGGGCTTTAGTCTACCAACGAGACGTGTTAACCTGTCGAAAGCACGGGATATTCTGAAGACTGAGGTCGTGGCGGCCCCAGACATCAAGTAGTATGGTGGGTGGAGTGCAGTTGCAGCTAGACCCGCCGCCAATCAGCGATGAGCCGGCGACAAGACAGGTAGTTTGGCGGTTTGAGGTGGAGCAGGTGTTCCTGGCTGCATACGTTTTGCGCTCTGGCAAACCTTGCTGGTGTTGTCGTTGTTGGATTTTTCTTCCATACTTGTTTTATATAGATGTTTATATCGACGTCTTTTGGAGGGAAGAGCAGGCTCAATCTCTTGAAGGAGATTATCGTCCCATGATATAGCTAATAAAGCCAAGACCGAACCAAAGCTACTACTCAGTCACATCAGGAGGAAGACAACAGTGAAGGAACAGGTGATGAAACTTAGGGTGGGCGAGGACAGGTACACAGAATGACAAAGAGGTGTGTGAAGAACTCAACAAAAGGTTTCAGGAGGTCTTTACAATAGAACATGGAGATGTTACGGCGCTAGAAGAGGTGGCAGCTAACCAGGTGACCTTGGATAGGTTCGAAATTACAAGAGATGCGGGCAATAAGCACCTATTGGAGCTGGATGTGAGAAAAACTGTTGGGCCGGATGGAATCTCGCCATGGGTATTGAAAGAGTGTGCAGGAGCACTTTGCTTGCCACTCTCCATAGTGTATAGTAAGTCACTGGAAACGAGGGACCTACCAGAAATATGGAAGACTGCTAATGTAGTCTCAATATACAAAAAGGGTGACAGACAAGAGGCACTGAACTACAGGCCAGTGTCCTTAACTTGTATACCATGCAAGGTGATGGAGAAGATTGTGAGAAAAAACCTGGTAACACATCTGGAGAGAAGAGACTTCGTGACAACCCATCAACATGGGTTCAGGGAGGGTTAATCTTGCCTTACAGGCTTGATAGAATTCTACGATCAGGTGACAAAGATTAAGCAAGAAAGAGAAGGGTGGGCGGACTGCATTTTTTTGGACTGTCGGAAAGCCTTTGACACAGTACCCCATAAAAGGTTGATGCATAAGCTGGAGAAACAGGCAGGAGTAACTGGTAGGGCGCTCCAGTGGATAAGGGAGTACCTAAGCAATAGGAAGCAGAGAGTTACAGTGAGGGGTGAGACCTCAGACTGGCGTGAAGTCACCAGTGGAGTCCCACAGGGCTCTGTACTTGGACCTATCCTGTTTCTGATATACGTAAATGATCTCCCAGAGGGTATAGACTCATTCCTCTCAATGTTTGCTGACGACGCCAAAATTATGAGAAGGATTAAGACAGAGGAGGACAGCTTGAGGCTTCAAGAAGACCTGGACAAGCTGCAGGAATGGTCGAACAAATGGCTGTTAGAGTTTAACCCAAGCAAATGTAATGTACTGAAGATAGGGGTAGGAAGCAGGAGACCAGATACAAGGTACCATTTGGGAGATGAAATACTTCAAGAGTTAGAGAGAGAGAAAGACCTGGAGGTTGATATCACGCCAGACCTGTCCCCTGATGCTCATATCAAGAGGATAACATCAGCAGCATATGCCAGGTTGGCTAACATAAGAACGGCCTTTAGAAACTTGTGTAAGGAATCTTTCAGAACATTATATACCACATATGTCAGACCAATCCTGGAGTATGCAGCCCCAGCATGGAGTCCATATCTAGTCAAGGCTAAGACTAAACTGGAAAAGGTTCAAAGGTTTGCCACCAGACTAGTACCCGAGCTGAGAGGTATGAGCTACGAGGAGAGACTACGGGAATTAAACCTCACTTCGTTGGATGACAGAAGAGTTAGGGGGGACATGATCACCACATTCAAGATTCTCAAGGGAATCGACAGGGTTGATAAAGACAGGCTATTTAACACAAGGGGCACACGCACTAGGGGACACAGGTGGAAACTGAGTGCCCAAATGAGCCACAGAGATATTAGAAATAACTTTTTCAGTGTCAGAGTAGTTAACAGGTGGAATGCATTAGGAAGTGATGTGGTGGAGGCTGACTCCATACACAGTTTCAAGTGTAGATATGATAGAGCCCAATAGGCTCAGGAATCTGTACACCAGTTGATTGACGGTTGAGAGGCGGGACCAAAGAGCCAAAGCTCAACCCCCGCAAGCACAACTAGGTGAGTACAATGCAACTATCACATACAACACCTCACAAAGCAACTATCACATACAGCCCTACACATACAGCCCTACACATACAGCCCTACACATACAGCCCTACACATACAGCCCTACACATACAGCCCTACACATACAGCCCTACACATACAGCCATACACATACAACCCTACACATACAACCCTACACATACAGCCCTACACATACAGCCCTACACATACAGCCCTACACATACAGCCCTACACATACAGCCCTACACATACAGCCCTACACATCACCGTAACAGGAAACTAACCAACAGAGTGCCAGCGGCTCTATAACAAGGAGCGTCAACAACATATTGACAAACATTGCGGTGTTCCTTGGAGGGGCGCCACTGAGACCGTCCTGACCAGTTCCGGCCTCCGCTTTACCAAGTGGACATTGATTCCCTGGAGAGACAATGCAATATTGGCTACCCAGAGAGATCCCCGCGGTGCTCCGGACCTCCCATATGAGAATAGATGGGGCTCGGACAGCATTCCCCAGAGAGCCGCAGACATAGAGGAGACATGATCGAGGTATTCTTCATCATCAGGGTATCCGTGGGGACGCTATGCGCAGTGGGGGACACTATGGGCAGTGGTGGACGCTATGGGCAGTGGTGGACGCTATGGGCAGTGGTGGACGCTATGGGCAGTGGTAGACGCTATGGGCAGTGGGGGACACTATGGGCAGTGGTGGACGCTATGGGCAGTGGTGGACGCTATGGGCAGTGGTGGACGCTATAGGCAGTGGTGGACGCTATGGGCAGTGGTGGACGCTATAGGCAGTGGTGGACGCTATGCGCAGTGGGGGACGCTATGGGCAGTGGTGGACGCTATGGGCAGTGGTGGACGCTATAGGCAGTGGTGGACGCTATGGGCAGTGGTGGACGCTATAGGCAGTGGTGGACGCTATGCGCAGTGGGGGACGCTATGGGCAGTGGTGGACGCTATGGGCAGTGGTGGACGCTATGGGCAGTGGTGGACGCTATAGGCAGTGGTGGACGCTGTGCGCAGTGGGGGACGCTATGGGCAGTGGTGGACGCTATGGGCAGTGGGGACGCTATAGGCATTGGGGACGCTATGCGCAGTGGGGACGCTATGCGCAGTGGGGACGCTATGGGCATTGGGGACGCTATGGGCAGTGGGGACGCTATGGGCATTGGGGACGCTATGGGCATTGGGGACGCTATGGGCATTGAGGACGCTATGGGCATTGGGGACGCTATGGGCATTGGGGACGCTATGGGCATTGGGGACGCTATGGGCATTGGGGACGCTATGGGAAGTGGGGACGCTATGCGCAGTGGGGACGCTATGCGCAGTGGGGACGCTATGCGCAGTGGGGACGCTATGCGCAGTGGGGACGCTATGCGCAGTGGGGACGCTATGCGCAGTGGGGACGCTATGGGCATTGGGGACGCTATGCGCAGTGGGACGCTATGCGCAGTGGGGACGCTATGCGCAGTGGGACGCTATGCGCAGTGGGGACGCTATGAACAATGAGGACGCCATGAGGCAATAGGCTGGTGTACGCGTGGAAATGTTGAATGGTACAGGTAGATGTACCATAATTGGCTTGTTAGAGGCGTTAGGGAGATGGGACGGGTTTATAAGGGCGCTGTAATAGATTAAGACTCTCCCGACTCTGCTTGGTGAGGTCTTGTGTTCTTAGACGGCTTGGGACTATCAAGAACAGTGTCGCAAAGAACTGGTCAAAGAACTTTTAACCATTCTCGGTTCGTAATATATTTATCGGGGTTAATTGATATTTTTCTGTGATTTGATGAGAGAGATTGTCACTTAGAGAGGAGCGGTGCGTCTCTGATTGGCTGCGAGTCCTGACATGCATGAATAGTGCGGTTCTGATTGGTTGGGAGTTCTGAGATGTGAGCGGTGTATCCCTGATTGGCCGGGAGCCCAGAGATTTATGAACGGCGATGGTTAGTTGAGTGCCGTGCGAATCTGATTGGTTGAGAGCTATAGGCCGTGTGAACCTGATTAGCTGGGAACCCTGATATACATAATTTGTGCGTCTCTGATTGGCTGTGAGCCGTTAGAGCAATAAGCGTCGCGTTTCTGATTGGCTAGGAGCGTTCAGAGACACAAACAGTGAGTCTCTGATTGGTTGGCGGCCTTGAGGGATGAAAGTTAATTTTCCGCAAAGTTACCGTTGATCTCCAGACCCTGTGGACCACCCCGGGACACACGCTGTGGACCACCCCGGGACACACGCTGTGGACCACCCCGGGACACACACGCTGTGGACCACCCCGGGACACACGCTGTGGACCACCCCGGGACACACGCTGTGGACCACCCCGGGACACAGACCCTGTGGACCACCCCGGGACACAGACCCTGTGGACCACCCCGGGACACACACGCTGTGGACCACCCCGGGACACACGCTGTGGACCGCCCCGGGACACACGCTGTGGACCACCCCGGGACACACGCTGTGGACCGCCCCGGGACACACGCTGTGGACCGCCCCGGGACACACGCTGTGGACCACCCCGGGACACACGCTGTGGACCACCCCGGGACACACGCTGTGGACCACCCCGGGACACACGCTGTGGACCACCCCGGGACACACGCTGTGGACCGCCCCGGGACACACGCTGTGGACCACCCCGGGACACACGCTGTGGACCGCCCCGGGACACACGCTGTGGACCGCCCCGGGACACACGCTGTGGACCACCCCGGGACACACGCTGTGGACCACCCCGGGACACACGCTGTGGACCACCCCGGGACACACGCTGTGGACCACCCCGGGACACACGCTGTGGACCGCCCCGGGACACACGCTGTGGACCACCCCGGGACACACGCTGTGGACCGCCCCGGGACACACGCTGTGGACCACCCCGGGACACACGCTGTGGACCGCCCGGGACACAGACCCTGTGGACCACCCCGGGACACACACGCTGTGGACCACCCCGGGACACAGACCCTGTGGACCACCCCGGGACACAGACCCTGTGGACCACCCCGGGACACAGACCCTGTGGACCACCCCGGGACACACACGCTGTGGACCACCCCGGGACACACGCTGTGGACCACCCCGGGACACAGACCCTGTGGACCGCCCCGGGAAACACGCTGTGGACCACCCCGGGACACAGACCCTGTGGACCGCCCCGGGACACACACGCTGTGGACCACCCCGGGACACAGACCCTGTGGACCGCCCCGGGAAACACGCTGTGGACCACCCCGGGACACAGACCCTGTGGACCACCCCGGGACACAGACCCTGTGGACCACCCCGGGACACACACGCTGTGGACCACCCGGGGACACAGACCCTGTGGACCACCCCGGAACACAGACCCTGTGGACCACCCCGGGACACAGACCCTGTGGACCACCCCGGAACACAGACCCTGTGGACCACCCCGGGACACAGACCCTGTGGACCACCCCGGGACGCACGCTGTGGACCACCCCGGGACACTATAACATTACAGTAGGGTGAGGCTGGGCAGTATTGACCTCCGCCGGGCCACTATAACATCTCCCTGTAGTGTGAGGTAAGGTAGTAAGTTATTATGTATCTCTTATATTTTCTTATCAGTCTATTGTATTGTAGTTAACTTGTAAAGTTTTGTGGGTCAAGTGAGGGTATATGTCTCCTGGCGGGGACTTGACAAGTCCACCTGTCGAGCATATTGGGACTCCAACTTTTCACTGAATGCTGACTTTGCCGGTCCTGGGGGTCTTAGTTTTTCTAGGGGGTCTATTCTAGGGGTATTTTCTTGGGGGTGTCTTTTCTGTTTTTTTCTGGGGTCTTTTTTTGGGGGGCCGTCTTTTCTGGGGGTCTTTTCTGGGGGGGTCTTTTCTGGGGGGGTGGGTCTTTTCTGAGGGGTCTTTTCTGGGGGTCTTTTCTGGGGGGTGGGTCTTTTCTGGGGGGTGGGTCTTTTCTGGGGGGTGGGTCTTTTCTGGCGGTGGTCTTTTCTGGAGGGGAGTATTTTCTGTGGGGGGGGAGTCTTTTCTGGGGGGTGGGGTCTTCTCTGGGGGGGTGGGGTCTTCTCTGGGGGGTGGGGTCTTCTCTGGGGGGTGGGGTCTTCTCTGGGGGGTGGGGGTCTTCTCTGGGGGTGGGGTCTTCTCTGGGGGGTGGGGTCTTCTCTGGGGGGTGGGGTCTTCTCTGGGGGGTGGGGTCTTCTCTGGGGGACGTCACCGTGACTTGTAGCTTGCCCAGTATCGGTCACCTTAATGTCGTTGAGTCTGTGAAGCTATATAATCGTTTGAGACCTTAAAGTACCTTTATTGTACCTGGACGGAGCTCCGAGGTTGAAGCTGGAACAGGAAGCGCACGGTAGTCAAGATGCAACAACCAGGGGGGGCCTCGTAGCCTGGTGGATAGCGCGCAGGACTCGTAATTCTGTGGCGCGGGTTCGATTCCCGCACGAGGCAGAAACAAATGGGCAAAGTTTCTTTCACCCTGAATGCCCCTCTTACCTAGCAGTAAATAGGTACCTGGAAGTTAGTCAGCTGTCACGGGCTGCTTCCTGGGGGTGGAGGCCTGGTTGAGGACCGGGCCGTGGGGACACTAAAAGCCCCGAAATCATCTCAAGATAACCTCAAGATAACCACAATTACAGAAGACAGTCTTGAACAGAGGCCGCAACATTCACATGCCCTCTCAACATAGTCAAGTCAATGCAACAATAAGAGAACCTTACAGAGGGAAATAGAAAACTACTCTCGAAATGTTGACCAGGTAAACACAGGTGACCTTTACCCCCCCCCCTGCAAATTTCGCCCGCCATTAAGTGCCTTGTTAGGTAGGTGGCACCATGTCCCCCATTATCCTGGTTGCGTGGCACCTTGTGAGCATAATGGGAGGACACTGACGGGGGTCTTAAGTGGGGAAATATGGCCCGACTTTCCTTCCTTATAACAATGGGCCGTAAATCCCGGGATTATCCAATATTCCCTTCACATAATGGCGCCAAGCCTCGCCCGTCTCCCGGCCGTCGTGTCGTTAACGTGGCAGTTAACTCTCCATTAGTTGGGTGTCACTATGTCTTGGTGCCAGGGGTCTTGGTGCCAGGGGTCTTGGTGCCAGGGGTCCTGGTGCCAAGGGTCTTGGTGCCAGGGGTCTTGGTGCCAGGGGTGTTGGTGCCAGGGGTCTTGGTGCCAGGGGTGTTGGTGCCAGGGGTCTTGGTCTTGGTGCCAGGGGTCTTGGTGCCAGGGGTGTTGGTGCCAGGGGTCTTGGTGCCAGGGGTCTTGGTGCCAGGGGTGTTGGTGCCAGGGGTCTTGGTGCCAGGGGTGTTGGTGCCAGGGGTCATGGTGCCAGGGGTCTTGGTCTTGGTGCCAGGGGTCTTGGTCTTGGTGCCAGGGTCCTGGTGCCAGGGGTCTTGGTGCCAGGGGTGTTGGTGCCAGGGGTGTTGGTGCCAGGGGTGTTGGTGCCAGGGGTGTTGGTCTTGGTGCCAGGGGTCTTGGTCTTGGTGCCAGGAGTCTTGGTGCCAGGGGTCATGGTGCCAGGGGTCTTGGTACCAGGGGTCTTGGTCTTGGTGCCAGGGGTCATGGTGCCAGGGGTCTTGGTCTTGGTCTTGGTGCCAGGAGTCTTGGTCCCAGGGGTCTTGGTGCCAGGGGTCTTGGTCATGGTGCCAGGGGTCTTGGTCTTGGTGCCAGGAGTCTTGGTGCCAGGGGTCATGGTGCCAGGGGTCTTGGTCAAGGTGCCAGGGGTCTTGGTCTTGGTGCCAGGGGTCTTTTTGCCAGGGGCCTTTGTGCCAGGGGTCTTGGTGCCACGGGTCTTGGTGCCAGGGGTCTTGGTGCCAGGGGTCTTGGTGCCAGGGGTCTTGGTCTTGGTGCCAGGAGTCTTGGTGCCAGGGGTCATGGTGCCAGGGGTCTTGGTGCCAGGGGTCTTGGTGCCAGGGGTCTTGGTGCCAGGGGTCTTGGTGCCAGGGGTCTTGGTCTTGGTGCCAGGGGTCTTGGTCTTGGTGCCAGGAGTCTTGGTCCCAGGGGTCTTGGTGCCAGGGGTCTTGGTCTTGGTGCCAGGAGTCTTGGTGCCAGGGGTCATGGTGCCAGGGGTCTTGGTCATGGTGCCAGGGGTCTTGGTCTTGGTGCCAGGGGTCTTGGTCTTGGTGCCAGGAGTCTTGGTGCCAGGGGTCTTGGTCTTGGTGCCAGGGGTCTTGGTCTTGGTGCCAGGGGTCTTGGTCTTGGTGCCAGGGGTCTTGGTCTTGGTGCCAGGGGTCTTGGTCTTGGTGCCAGGGGTGTTGGTGCCAGGGGTCCTGGTGCCAGGGGTCTTGGTGCCAGGGGTCTTGGTCTTGGTGCCAGGGGTCTTGGTGCCAGAGGTCTTGGTGCCAGGGCCTTGGTGCCAGGGGTCATGGTGCCAGGGGTCTTGGTCATGGTGCCAGGGGTCTTGGTCTTGGTGTCAGGGGTCTTGGTCTTGGTGCCAGGAGTCTTGGTGCCAGGGGTCTTGGTCTTGGTGCCAGGGGTCTTGGTCTTGGTGCCTGGGGTCTTGGTCTTGGTGCCAGGGGTCTTGGTCTTGGTGCCAGGGGTCTTGGTCTTGGTGCCAGGGGTCTTGGTCTTGGTGCCAGGGGTCTTGGTGCCAGGGGCCTTGGTGCCAGGGGCCTTGGTGCCAGGGGTCTTGGTGCCAGGGTTCTTGGTGCCAGGGGCCTTGGTGCCAGGGGTCTTGGTCTTGGTGCCAGGGGTCTTGGTCTTGGTGCCAGGGGTCTTGGTCTTGGTGCCAGGGGTCTTGGTGCCAGGGGCCTTGGTGCCAGGGGTCTTGGTCTTGGTGCCAGGAGTCTTGGTGCCAGGGGCCTTGGTGCCAGGGGTCTTGGTGCCAGGAGTCTTGGTGCGAGGGGTCTTGGTCTTGGTGCCAGGGGTCTTGGTGCCAGGGGCCTTGGTGCCAGGGGTCTTGGTGCCAGGGGTCTTGGTCTTGGTGCCAGTGTATGTTTGCTGTATCAGATGGGCCATTGGGCTACATCAGATGGGCCAATTGGCTGCATCTGATGGGCCAATGGGCCGTCTGCGTTGTCCACGTATTGTACCTCACCTCACTTCATCACTCTCTCCTGCCTATTTATACCCATCACTTGATCTGTAAAATCACTCCTTCTGAAGATGTATTAATATACGAAAGTACTTAAGGAAATTCCTGTTTCATTTTTCCTCCGTGGTCTGACATTGTCATATATATATATATATATATATATATATATATATATATATATATATATATATATATATATATATATATATATATATATATATATGTATATATATATATGTATATATATATATATGTATATATATATATATGTATATATATATATATGTATATATATATATATGTATATATATATATATGTATATATATATATATATATATATATATATATATATATATATATATATATATATATATATATATATATATATATAACTATATTCTACCCACCTCAAGACTCCGCTCCAATATAGAAGCATCAAGAAATATGGACCAATAGGCTTTCTACAAACACTTCTATTCAATATCCATTGTTTCGTGTTCTGTCTTGTGTTGATACTTTTAATACCCTATTAATATCCTCTAATGCCACATCATCCTTCCCACCTTACTCAAATGTAATGCCACATCACCCTTCCCACCTCACTCAAATGTAGATATAAAACCAGGGAAACGCAAGTTCTAATCAGTTGTGTATTTGTGAAGTCTTTGAAAATGTAATAAGTTTTACGAAACGCGCCCGTGTCGCGTCAGACTAGAAATAAAAATGAATTTTGGAGAAGTGATTTTTGATTTACCTCCAATAGTGAAGCATAATGTACGAAAGATTGAGAAAATTCGTGTTAGAATTATTAATCTTACTTTTTCGGTCATATTTAATAAAATATATATATATATATATATATATATATATATATATATATATATATATATATATATATATATATATATATATATATGTATATGTCGTACCTAGTAGCCAGAACTCACTTCTCAGCCTACTATGCAAGGCCCGATTTGCCTAATAAGCCAAGTTTTCATGAATTAATTGTTTTTCGACTACCTAACCTACCTAACCTAACCTAACCTAACTTTTTCGGCTACCTAACCTAACCTAACCTATAAAGATAGGTTAGGTTAGGTTAGGTAGGGTTGGTTAGGTTCGGTCATATATCTACATTAATTTTAACTCCAATAAAAAAAATTTTACCTTATACATAATGAAATGGGTAGCTTTATCATTTCATAAGAAAAAAAATTAGAGAAAATATATTAATTCAGGAAAACTTGGCTTATTAGGCAAATCGGGCCTTGCATAGTAGGCTGAAAAGTGCGTTCTGGCTACTAGGTACGACATATATATATATATATATATATATATATATATATATATATATATATATATATATATATATATATATATATATATATATATATATATATATATGTATATATATATATATATATGTATATATATATATATATATATATATATATATATATATATATATATATATATATATATATATATATATATATATATATATATATATATATTCTCCCTGTGTATTCCTCCTCTCTTTAAATTGCTATCAGTTTTTTTTTAATTTAAACCGTGGAACTGTTATCTGGATATAAAATTATAGAATAGAAATGATTTCACGTTGATAGGCAGATTAGATCTAGAGAGGCAATAGCAACATGCGTCACAGAAAATTAAAATGTAAAGCCAAAATGGGATTAAAACTAAGCCTCTCATTTGAGTGGAAATGAACGAAAAAAAGCAACATGTAAAAGATGTGGGAATTATGATGTCTGACGACCTGACATTTAGTGAACATAACCGAGCAAATATAGCGGCGGCCAGGACAATGATTGGCTGGATTATGAGAACGTTCAAATCCAGAGACCCCGTAGCAATGCCAGAGACCCCACAGCAATGCCAGAGACCCCACAGCAATGCCAGAGACCCCACAGCAATGCCAGAGACCCCACAGTAATGCCAGAGACCCCGTAGCAATGCCAGAGACCCCACAGCAATGCCAGAGACCCCACAGTAATGCCAGAGACCCCACAGCAATGCCAGAGACCCCACAGCAATGCCAGAGACCCCACAGTAATGCCAGAGACCCCGTAGCAATGCCAGAGACCCCACAGCAATGCCAGAGACCCCACAGCAATGCCAGAGACACCACAGTAATGCCAGAGACCCCACAGCAATGCCAGAGACCCCACAGCAATGCCAGAGACCCCACAGTAATGCCAGAGACCCCGTAGCAATGCCAGAGACCCCACAGCAATGCCAGAGACCCCACAGTAATGCCAGAGACCCCACAGCAATGCCAGAGACCCCACAGCAATGCCAGAGACCCCACAGTAATGCCAGAGACCCCGTAGCAATGCCAGAGACCCCACAGCAATGCCAGAGACCCCACAGCAATGCCAGAGACCCCACAGTAATGCCAGAGACCCCATAGCAATGCCAGAGACCCCACAGTAATGCCAGAGACCCCATAGCAATGCCAGAGACCCCACAGCAATGCCAGAGACCCCACAGCAATGCCAGAGACCCCACAGCAATGCCAGAGACCCCACAGCAATGCCAGAGACCCCATAGCAATGCTAGAGACCCCACAGTAATGCCAGAGACCCCACAGTAATGCCAGAGACCCCACAGTAATGCCAGAGACCCCACAGCAATGCCAGAGACCCCACAGCAATGCCAGAGACCCCACAGCAATGCCAGAGACCCCACAGCAATGCCAGAGACCCCACAGCAATGCCAGAGACCCCACAGTAATGCCAGAGACCCCACAGCAATGCCAGAGACCCCACAGTAATGCCAGAGACCCCACAGTAATGCCAGAGACCCCACAGCAATGCCAGAGACCCCACAGCAATGCCAGAGACCCCACAGCAATGCCAGAGACCCCACAGCAATGCCAGAGACCCCACAGCAATGCCAGAGACCCCACAGCAATGCCAGAGACCCCGTAGCAATGCCAGAGACCCCACAGCAATGCCAGAGACCCCGTAGCAATGCCAGAGACCCCGTAGCAATGCCAGAGACGCCACAGCAATGCCAGAGACCCCACAGCAATGCCAGAGACCCCACAGCACTGCCAGAGACGCCACAGTAATGCCAGAGACCTCACAGTAATGCCAGAGACCCCACAGTAATGCCAGATACCCCACAGTAATGCCAGAGACCCCACAGTAATGCCAGAGACCCCACAGTAATGCCAGAGACCCCACAGTAATGCCAGAGACCCCCACAGTAATGCCAGAGACCCCCACAGTAATGCCAGAGACCCCCACAGTAATGCCAGAGACCCCACAGTAATACCAGAGACCCCACAGTAATGCCAGAGACCCCACAGTAATGCCAGAGACCCCACAGTAATACCAGAGACCCCACAGTAATACCAGAGACCCCACAGTAATACCAGAGACCCCCACAGCAATGCTAATATTATTTAAGTCACTGGTGCTGTCCGGTCTTGAGTACTGCTCGGTACTCACTTATACGGTCTGGCAGTCTGTGGGCCGGCTGGTGCCCCACACCCAGTCTGTGGGCCGGCTGGTGCCCCCACACCCAGTCTGTGGGCCGGCTGGTGCCCCCACACCCAGTCTGTGGGCCGGCTGGTGCCCCCACACCCAGTCTGTGGGCCGGCTGGTGCCCCACACCCAGTCTGTGGGCCGGCTGGTGCCCCCACACCCAGTCTGTGGGCCGGCTGGTGCCCCCACACCCAGTCTGTGGGCCGGCTGGTGCCCCCACACCCAGTCTGTGGGCCGGTTGGTGCCCCACACCCAGTCTGTGGGCCGGCTGGTGCCCCACACCCAGTCTGTGGGCCGGCTGGTGCCCCACACCCAGTCTGTGGGCCGGCTGGTGCCCCACACCTAGTCTGTGGGCCGGCTGGTGCCCCCACACCCAGTCTGTGGGCCGGCTGGTGCCCCCACACCCAGTCTGTGGGCCGGCTGGTGCCCCACACCCAGTCTGTGGGCCGGCTGGTGCCCCCACACCCAGTCTGTGGGCCGGCTGGTGCCCCACACCCAGTCTGTGGGCCGGCTGGTGCCCCACACCCAGTCTGTGGGCCGGCTGGTGCCCCACACCCAGACTGTGGACCGGCTGGTGCCCCCACACCCAGTCTGTGGGCCGGCTGGTGCCCCCACACCCAGTCTGTGGGCCGGCTGGTGCCCCACACCCAGTCGGTGGGCCGGCTGGTGCCCCACACCCAGTCTGTGGGCCGACTGGTGCCCCCACACCCAGTCTGTGGGCCGGCTGGTGCCCCCACACCCAGTCTGTGGGCCGGATGGTGCCCCCACACCCAGTCTGTGGGCCGGCTGGTGCCCCCACACCCAGTGTGTGGGCCGGCTGGTGCCCCCACACCCAGTCTGTGGGCCGGCTGGTGCCCCACACCCAGTCTGTGGGCCGGCTGGTGCCCCACACCCAGTCTGTGGGCCGGCTGGTGCCCCCACACCCAGTCTGTGGGCCGGCTGGAGCCCCCACACCCAGTCTGTGGGCCGGCTGGTGCCCCACACCCAGTCTGTGGGCCGGCTGGTGCCCCCACACCCAGTCTGTGGGCCAGCTGGTGCCCCACACCCAGTCTGTGGGCCAGCTGGTGCCCCCACTCCCAGTCTGTGGGCCAGCTGGTGCCCCACACCCAGTCTGTGGGCCAGCTGGTGCCCCCACTCCCAGTCTGTGGGCCGGCTGGTGCCCCACACCCAGTCTGTGGGCCGGCTGGTGCCCCACACCCAGTCTGTGGGCCGGCTGGTGCCCCCACACCCAGTCTGTGGGCCGGCTGGTGCCCCCACACCCAGTCTGTGGGCCGGCTGGTGCCCCCACACCCAGTCTGTGGGCCGGCTGGTGCCCCACACCCAGTCTGTGGGCCGGCTGGTGCCCCACACCCAGTCTGTGGGCCGGCTGGTGCCCCACACCCAGTCTGTGGGCCGGCTGGTGCCCCACACCCAGTCTGTGGGCCGGCTGGTGCCCCCACACCCAGTCTGTGGGCCGGCTGGTGCCCCCACACCCAGTCTGTGGGCCGGCTGGTGCCCCACACCCAGTCTGTGGGCCGGCTGGTGCCCCACACCCAGTCTGTGGGCCAACTGGTGCCCCACACCCAGTCTGTGGGCCAGCTGGTGCCCCACACCCAGTCTGTTGGCCAGCTGGTGCCCTACATCCAGTCTGTGGGCCGGCTGGTGCCCCACACCCAGTCTGTGGGCCGGCTGGGGCCCCCACACCCAGTCTGTGGGCCGGCTGGGGCCCCCACACCCAGTCTGTGGGCCGGCTGGGCCCCCCACACCCAGTCTGTGGGCCGGCTGGGGCCCCACACCCAGTCTGTGGGCCGGCTGGGGCCCCCACACCCAGTCTGTGGGCCGGCTGGGGCCCCCACACCCAGTCTGTGGGCCGGCTGGGGCCCCCACACCCAGTCTGTGGGCCGGCTGGGGCCCCACACCCAGTCTGTGGGCCGGCTGGGGCCCCCACACCCAGTCTGTGGGCCGGCTGGGGCCCCACACCCAGTCTGTGGGCCGGCTGGGGCCCCACACCCAGTCTGTGGGCCGGCTGGGGCCCCCACACCCAGTCTGTGGGCCGGCTGGGGCCCCCACACCCAGTCTGTGGGCCGGCTGGGGCCCCACACCCAGTCTGTGGGCCGACTGGGGCCCCCACACCCAGTCTGTGGGCCGGCTGGGGCCCCACACCCAGTCTGTGGGCCGGCTGGGGCCCCCACACCCAGTCTGTGGGCCGGCTGGGGCCCTCACACTCTAACCAAACAAGTTCGGAATCAACAAGAAGTTATAATTAGTTTTTTCTCAGTCTTTGTTGCAGTGATTATAAGTTCATTGTTGGTGCTTTAGGAACTATGGGAACACACATATATATCACCTCACGCAACAGTGACCTTAGAAGGAAGACACTGGTCCTCCCCCAGCTCCCGGGCCCCAGCTCCCGGGCCCCAGCTCCGGGGCCACAGCTCCGGGGCCACAGCTCCGGGGTATAGTACAGGAGGAGAAAATATTTTGTCTATTTTAAGTATCTTCGTGAAAGGTATAGATGACAATAGGGGCCATATTTATCCTTGAATGACATCAATAGGGCCATATTTATCCTTGAATGACATCAATAGGGCCATATTTATCCTTGAATGACATCAATAGGGCCATATTTATCCATGGATGACATCAATAGGGCCATATTTATCCTTGAATGACATCAATAGGGCCATATTTATCCTTGAATGACATCAATAGGGCCATATTTATCCATGGATGACATCAATAGGGCCATATTTATCCTTTAATGACATCAATAGGGCCATATTTATCCTTGAATGACATCAATAGGGCCATATTTATCCTTGAATGACATCAATAGGGCCATATTTATCCTTGAATGACATCAATAGGGCCATATTTATCCTTGAATGACATCAATAGGGCCATATTTATCCTTGAATGACATCAATAGGGCCATATTTATCCTTGAATGACATCAATAGGGCCATATTTATCCTTGAATGACATCAATAGGGCCATATTTATCCTTGAATGACATCAATAGGGCCATATTTATCCTTGAATGACATCAATAGGGCCATATTTATCCATGGATGACATCAATAGGGCCATATTTATCCTTGAATGACATCAATAGGGCCATATTTATCCTTGAATGACATCAATAGGGCCATATTTATCCTTGAATGACATCAATAGGGCCATATTTATCCATGGATGACATCAATAGGGCCATATTTATCCTTGAATGACATCAATAGGGCCATATTTATCCTTGAATGACATCAATAGGGCCATATTTATCCTTGAATGACATCAATAGGGCCATATTTATCCATGGATGACATCAATAGGGCCATATTTATCCATGGATGACATCAATAGGGGCCATATTTATCCTTGAATGACATCAATAGGGCCATATTTATCCATGGATGACATCAATAGGGCCATATTTATCCTTGAATGACATCAATAGGGCCATATTTATCCTTGAATGACATCAATAGGGCCATATTTATCCATGGATGACATCAATAGGGCCATATTTATCCTTGAATGACATCAATAGGGCCATATTTATCCTTGAATGACATCAATAGGGCCATATTTATCCTTGAATGACATCAATAGGGCCATATTTATCCATGGATGACATCAATAGGGGCCATATTTATTCATGGATGACATCAAGAGGACCATAGGACCATAGATGACTGTGGGCCGGGGACCACAGTCCCCGTGGCGAAATGGAAAGATAATCACCTGGCGTTTCACGAGTACTTTGGCCTGGGTTCGTATCCTGGTCAGGGTGGATATATTGGCGCCAGTCCTTAACTGTTGCCTCTGTTCACCCAACAGTAAAATGGGTTCCCGGTTGTGCCAAGGGTGTTGACGGCAGAGTAATGTGTCGGTGTTGACGGCAGGGTAATGTGTCGGTGTTGACGGCAGGGTAATGTGTCGGTGTTGACGGCAGGGTAATGTGTCAGTGTTGACGGCAGGGTAATGTGTCGGTGTTGACGGCAGGGTAATGTGTCGGTGTTGACGGCAGGGTAATGTGTGGTGTTGACGGCAGGGTAATGTGTCGGTGTTGACGGCAGGGTAATGTGTCGGTGTTGACGGCAGGGTAATGTGTCGGTGTTGACGGCAGGGTAATGTGTTGGTGTTGACGGCAGGGTAATGTGTTGGTGTTGACGGCAGGGTAATGTGTGGTGTTGACGGCAGGGTAATGTGTCGGTGTTGACGGCAGGGTAATGTGTCGGTGTTGACGGCAGGGTAATGTGTCGGTGTTGACGGCAGGGTAATGTGTCGGTGTTGACGGCAGGGTAATGTGTTGGTGTTGACGGCAGGGTGATGTGTCGGTGTTGACGGCAGGGTAATGTGTGGTGTTGACGGCAGGGTAATGTGTTGGTGTTGACGGCAGGGTAATGTGTCGGTGTTGACGGCAGCATAATGTGTTAGTGTTGACGGCAGGGTAATGTGTCGGTGTTGACGGCAGGGTAATGTGTTGGTGTTGACGGCAGGGTAATGTGTTGGTGTTGACGGTAGGGTAATGTGTGGTGTTGACGGCAGGGTAATGTGTAGTGTTGACGGCAGGGTAATGTGTGGTGTTGACGGCAGGGTAATGTGTGTTGTTGACGGCAGGGTAATGTGTGGTGTTGACGGCAGGGTAGTGTGTGGTGTTGACGGCAGGGTAATGTGTGGTGTTGACGGCAGGGTAATGTGTGGTGTTAACGGCAGGGTAATGTGTGGTGTTGACGGCAGGGTAATGTGTCGGTGTTGACGGCAGGGTAATGTGTCGGTGTTGACGGCAGGGTAATGTGTCGGTGTTGACGGCAGGGTAATGTGTCGGTGTTGACGGCAGGGTAATGTGTCGGTGTTGACGGCAGGGTAATGTGTTGGTGTTGACGGCAGGGTAATGTGTTGGTGTTGACGGCAGGGTAATGTGTGGTGTTGACGGCAGGATAATGTGTGGTGTTGACGGCAGGGTAGTGTGTGGTATTGACGGCAGGGTAATGTGTTGGTGTTGACGGCAGGGTAATGTGTTGGTGTTGACGGCAGGATAATGTGTGGTGTTGACGACAGGGTAATGTGTTGGTGTTGACGGCAGGGAAATGTGTGGTGTTGACGGCAGGGTAATGTGTGGTGTTGACGGCAGGATAATGTGTGGTGTTGACGACAGGGTAATGTGTTGGTGTTGACGGCAGGGTAATGTGTAGTGTTGACGGCAGGGTAATGTGTGGTGTTGACGGCAGGGTAATGTGTCAGTGTTGACGGCAGGGTAATGTGTAGTGTTGACGGCAGGGTAATGTGTGGTGTTGACGGCAGGGTAATGTGTCAGTGTTGACGGCAGGGTAATGTGTAGTGTTGACGGCAGGGTAATGTGTGGTGTTGACGGCAGGGTAATGTGTCAGTGTTGACGGCAGGGTAATGTGTAGTGTTGACGGCAGGGTAATGTGTGGTGTTGACGGCAGGGTAATGTGTCAGTGTTGACGGCAGGGTAATGTGTTGGTGTTGACGGCAGGGCAATTGAAATTTAAATAAGTTTATTGAGGTAAAATACACACAAAGGGATGAAGTAGCTCAAGCTATTCTCACCCCGTTCAGTACAACGTGTTCATACATATATAAACACATCACAAATAATAAACATATTACCAAATATTCTGAGAGATAAACATATACATTTCCTCCTTCACAAGTAGTATGGTATCAGACGTACACACAAATACTTTTATGACCTAGGTATACTGTATACACAATTTGCAAGACACCTGCAGATAATTCAACAAAAGATTACAATCTTGGTGCAAAATTCTTATATCTCTCAAGAATATCATCAACCTTTCCGTTGTGACACATCCAGGCTATTTGTTCAGGAACAGTCCTTATCTCAGTGTTTCTATATACATTAATCAAGGGACAATCAAGAACATAATGGGCCAGGGTGTGAGACCTTAACATACCACATAGTTTACACTTCGTGTCATTACCATGAACATCTATCCCATATTCCCAGTAATATTTGTACCCAAGCCTGAGCCGCATGTACACAGAGTCACTCCAAGCATTTCTCCTTTTACCATAAGTGAAATGGGTGTTTTGACTCACATACATGTAGTGTTGCATGGTTTGACTTCTCTCATACAGTATCCCTCTCCTCTCCACTTCTGCCTGTGCCTGAATATTTCTGATTTTGCTTCTTATTTGTCTCATTGTGAATTCACATTCAATGTCAACTTGTGGTTTTGATGTGGCACGTTTGGCCAAGTCATCCGCCACCTCGTTGAGCACTATTCCAACATGAGATGGAATTCACATGAATTTCACACTATGACCTTTCAGCTGTATTTCAGTTATTCTTTTCTTACAATCCTCAACTATGGACATGAAGACTGGGTTTCGACTGTTTAAGGACTCCAGTGCTCCTCGGCTATCGACAAATACAAAAACATTTTTGTCGTCCTGACGTACTTCCTCCAAACACGCCAGAATGGCCTGCAGTTCAGCTTGTGTGGATGATATATAATTACTAAGCCGGAGTTCAATTTTCCTGTCCATAGTTCCGAACTCGGTATATTCCCCCTTTTTTTTTTTACATGCAAGCATGCTTATAAGTACAATAAAAGCAAAACAGAAAACAAACTAGAACAACAGAGCACAAAAGTACAAAATGAGAAAGCACAAACTTGCAAAAGTACCAAGTAAAAAATTTACTAAACCACAAAACGCCGGCCGGAAAGGCCGACCACAAAACAATAATTACAAACACAACAAAAATTACAAACACAACAAAAATTACAAACACAACAAAAATTACAAACAACAAAAATTACAAACACAACAATAATTATAAACACAGCGGAATACAGTACAGAAATGACAACAGTACAACACATAGCACCCAACAACCCGCACACCAGAAGATAATTATACAGAAGAAGCCTCCCGGCACCGCAACCACACACGGAGAGGCACCAACACAAAATGATAATAATAACAATAAAGGAAATACAAATATATAACAAACAAAAAGAAAAGCACAATCGCAAAACATGATAATGAGAACAGACCCGGGCCGGGTCACGCCAACAGCCTGAAGGCCACTCAACACTACACAAACACGCGCACAATCACTACCAGAAAAAAAACATAAAACCATAAAAATATAACATGACATCCACAACCAGACACACACACTAACAAACACCGGACCGCACAGGAACTGGACACACACACAAGCCACACAAATAAACCCACAACCACAAACCGGAGCACGCAGGAACCGGAAAAACCATCCCGCCCCACCCACACACCCACCCACACACACACACACACACACACACACACACACACACACACACACACACACACACACACACACACACACACACACGCGACCCGCACCCCACAACCATGCACTCAAATGGAAACAACCCACAACATACAAAGGAATCATGGGCGAGGAATACATTACTCAGAGACAGGAACATATTTCTCAGGGATCACATCCCGAGGAAACTTTACCTTATAGGCCTCCCAAATCAAATACTCAATGTCGGTAAGGGGACAATCCCCCTGCCGCCGTGGGCCCTGCATAAACTCCGGAATCATCAGATCATGCGGAAACGGCCACTCCCGAAGCTCTCCCACGCAAATCGCATAACGAGTCAGGGGAGCGCGAAACACTCCCTCCGAGGAAGCAGAAGACACCGAAGAAGTGTACAAGGGCCGCCGGACGGCCTCGCCGCCGAACGCACAGGAGAAGGGGACGGCTGACGAGACGGTAACACCTCCACCGAGACCACAGAAGAAACGGCCTGAGACGGAAGAGGCGTCGAGACCCCGCCGATGAAACGCGGAACGAGGAAGGGGGTACGGAACCCCCAGAGCGAGCAGCCTTTTTCAACACCACCACCAGGCCACCCCGCTCACCACGAACCTCAGCAGGGGGAACCACCCCCCACGAAGAACCGGAGCCATCTGACGCAGGCGACGCACCCGAATCAGGATCTGCAGACACCACACCAGAAGGGGAGGCCGAAACATCGGCACCGACATCTGCAGGCAAATGCACCTTCGCCACCACCATAGAATGCAACGCAACCGGAGCCACCCCGCCGTCGCCGGAAGATCCACAATCGTCGAAATCGCCATCGTCAGCCCATGCAGAAGAAGAACGCCGGGAACGCTTAGGCTCTGGCCGCACATCATCAGACCCGGAGGCTGACTCAGAGACACGTGCAACACAAGCCGGGCGAACCGAGGCGCGTCGCAAAACGGCAGCATCCTCAACCACATGGGGTACCAGGCCAAGCACGAGAGGAGGCGCCGTATCCACCCCAGCACTCAGCACAGCCGGGACAGACGGCGAGGGTGCAGGGACAGACGCAGCAGATGAACTTGAAGACGGGGGATCCGAGCAGAAGGCAGTTGGAAGAATAGGGACACCAGCCGGAGCAAGACGATCACCAGGTGTCGACACAACCTCCAGAGGAGATGCGCAACAGTCGACACGGGGCACAGCTGCGGCCGAAGAGACGTCCACATCCACTGAAGCCCCCGCCACAGGAAGCGGCGGGAAATCCTCCTCACTGAAGAGGTTCATGGGTGCAATGGCAGGCGCAGAACACCCAGCAGCCTGATGGCCCAAAAGGCCACAACGATAACACGTCCGAGGCTGGCGGGCATAAAACACCCGAACGTGGTATCCCAAGAGTTTCATAGAGGACGGAATGTCTGCCTGGAGCCGTATGCCCAGGGTGTGAATGTTCGTCTGCACACCCTTGAGCGGACTAGAGGATATCATGTGCAACCGCACACTAACAACGGCGCCAAACTGGCTGAAATACCGCCGTAGCAGACCCTCCGGAAACTCCAAGGGTGACCCATGAACACTGATGTAAGTGAGGGCCCCACTCTGATCAGAGAGGGTCACAGTGCCCGTACCATCCGGCAAGGGTAAGGTCCGCCCCTCGTAGCGACGGAAAAATTCCCGATATGTCAACTCCTCCATAAACTTCACAATCGCCCGACATGCTGTCACCAACTCGACGCAATAAATGTCCATCACTGAGACATGAAGCAAATTACACACCAGCGCTATCTTCAGGTACCCAGCTCGTCCAGAAAACTTGAGGCCCACAGACTGAGCCCGCACTACAGAGGGAAGCGGGACCCCCATCTTGAATTCCATGTCAGCACTGACCAGGCGGGTAAAGACACACACACCCCCAACCAGCCAAACTTGCAAACATCCACCAACTGCCGGAGAGTTCAGGCAACACGTCCACACTCCACGGCAGCTAGCAGTCCACTCCCAGTATATTCCCTTTATAGGACACCATACCTTGCCCTGCCATCCTCCGCCACTGACCCGTCACAATATACATGTAAACTATTGCCTCTTGGTAACCGAGATATCATGCTTCCATACAAACACCGTAATTGTCCCGCTTCATGATGAATCTTTTTCACCTTGAGGGGTACAATTTCGACGTCTATTTTCTGTACTTTCCAGGGAGCAGACCTATTACACTGGTGAGAGGATTTACAGGAGTCAAGTACATCGTATTCCCTGAGGTCATGAGCTAATCCCCTCGTGTAGCATGTATCTCTCAGTTTTCTGGAAGTGTGTACGTCACTCAAGCAGGTCTGAACACTCTGAAACAGCTTATCCCCTCCTTTTTTCCGCATGAAATGAATAAATACTCTAGTGTTAATGTCATGGACCCTATCATGCACACTCTGTAAATTTAATTCCATTCTCATTATCTCAATCATTGCATTTCTCTGACATCCAAGAATAATCCTCATAGCCTTGTTCTGTATTAGCTCAATTTTTTTTTTAATTCTGCCTTGTCCTGTGTAAGACAATATGGGTCCTGCGTAGTCTATCAGGGACCGAACAGTGCTTATGTAAAACATCCGCAAGATAGGTACCCCAACACCTGCACCAGAAAAAGCCAGTGATTTTAGAGGATGCAGACGGGCTTTACACAAGGTGCTGAAATGATGTATTCAGCATTTTTACTCTCACATGTGTATCCAACATACATGCCCAGATACTTGTACTTCTGAACACGGCTCAGTTCCACACCATTTAGAGTAAGTGTTATATTTCTTCGTTTCCTATACTCATATTTGGTTTTCTCTGCATTTATAACTAAGCCTAACTTGTGACAGGTTGTACCAAGTATGTTAAGAGCTGTTCGAATTTTGTTCCCAGAAGTGCCTTGTATAAGAATGTCATCAGCATATATGATCGTCGTGACCCCTGCAGGATGGCAGGGTAATGTGTTGACGGCAGGGTAATGTGTGGTGTTGACGGCAGGGTAATGTGTTGGTGTTTACGGCAGGGTAATGTGTGGTGTTGACGGCAGGGTAATGTGTCAGTGTTGACGGCAGGGTAATGTGTCAGTGTTGACGGCAGGGTAATGTGTCAGTGTTGACGGCAGGGTAATGCGTCGGTGTTGACGGCAGGGTAATGTGTCAGTGTTGACGGCAGGGTAATGTGTGGTGTTGACGGCAGGGTAATGTGTGGTGTTGACGGCAGGGTAATGTGTCGGTGTTGACGGCAGGGTAATGTGTCGGTGTTGACGGCAGGGTAATGTGTCGGTGTTGACGGCAGGGTAATGTGTCGGTGTTGACGGCAGGGTAATGTGTGGTGTTGACGGCAGGGTAATGTGTGATGTTGACGGCAGGGTAATGTGTCGGTGTTGACGGCAGGGTAATGTGTGGTGTTGACGGCAGGGTAATGTGTGGTGTTGACGGCAGGGTAATGTGTGGTGTTGACGGCAGGGTAATGTGTCAGTGTTGACGGCAGGGTAATGTGTGGTGTTGACGGCAGGGTAATGTGTGGTGTTGACGGCAGGGTAATGTGTGGTGTTGACGGCAGGGTAATGTGTGGTGTTGACGGCAGGGTAATGTGTCAGTGTTGACGGCAGGGTAATGTGTCAGTGTTGATGGCAGGGTAATGTGTGGTGTTGACGGCAGGGTAATGTGTCAGTGTTGACGGCAGGGTAATGTGTCAGTGTTGACGGCAGGGTAATGTGTCGGTGTTGACGGCAGGGTAATGTGTTGGTGTTGACGGCAGGGTAATGTGTGGTGTTGACGGCAGGGTAATGTGTTGGTGTTGACGGCAGGGTAATGTGTCAGTGTTGACGGCAGGGTAATGTGTCAGTGTTGACGGCAGGGTAATGTGTCAGTGTTGACGGCAGGGTAATGTGTCAGTGTTGACGGCAGGGTATTGTGTGGTGTTGACGGCAGGGTAATGTGTGGTGTTGACGGCAGGGTAATGTGTCAGTGTTGACGGCAGGGTAATGTGTCAGTGTTGACGGCAGGGTAATGTGTCAGTGTTGACGGCAGGGTAATGTGTCAGTGTTGACGGCAGGGTAATGTGTCAGTGTTGACGGCAGGGTAATGTGTCAGTGTTGACGGCAGGGTAATGTGTCAGTGTTGACGGCAGGGTAATGTGTCAGTGTTGACGGCAGGGTAATGTGTCAGTGTTGACGGCAGGGTAATGTGTCAGTGTTGACGGCAGGGTAATGTGTCAGTGTTGACGGCAGGGTAATGTGTCAGTGTTGACGGCAGGGTAATGTGTCAGTGTTGACGGCAGGGTAATGTGTCAGTGTTGACGGCAGGGTAATGTGTCAGTGTTGACGGCAGGGTAATGTGTCAGTGTTGACGGCAGGGTAATGTGTCAGTGTTGACGGCAGGGTAATGTGTCAGTGTTGACGGCAGGGTAATGTGTCAGTGTTGACGGCAGGGTAATGTGTCAGTGTTGACGGCAGGGTAATGTGTCAGTGTTGACGGCAGGGTAATGTGTCAGTGTTGACGGCAGGGTAATGTGCGGTGTTGACGGCAGGGTAATGTGCGGTGTTGACGGCAGGGTAATGTGTCAGTGTTGACGGCAGGGTAATGTATCAGTGTTGACGGCAGGGTAATGTGTGGTGTTGACGGCAGGGTAATGTGCGGTGTTGACGGCAGGGTAATGTGTGGTGTTGACGGCAGGGTAATGTGTGGTGTTGACGGCAGGGTAATGTGCGGTGTTGACGGCAGGGTAATGTGCGGTGTTGACGGCAGGGTAATGTGCGGTGTTGACGGCAGGGTAATGTGTGGTGTTGACGGCAGGGTAATGTGCGGTGTTGACGGCAGGGTAATGTGCGGTGTTGACGGCAGGGTAATGTGCGGTGTTGACGGCAGGGTAATGTGCGGTGTTGACGGCAGGGTAATGTGCGGTGTTGACGGCAGGGTAATGTGCGGTGTTGACGGCAGGGTAATGTGCGGTGTTGACGGCAGGGTAATGTGTGGTGTTGACGGCAGGGTAATGTGTGGTGTTGACGGCAGGGTAATGTGTCGGTGTTGACGGCAGGGTAATGTGTCGGTGTTGACGGCAGGGTAATGTGTGGTGTTGACGGCAGGGTAATGTGTGATGTTGACGGCAGGGTAATGTGTCGGTGTTGACGGCAGGGTAATGTGTGGTGTTGACGGCAGGGTAATGTGTGGTGTTGACGGCAGGGTAATGTGTCAGTGTTGACGGCAGGGTAATGTGTCAGTGTTGACGGCAGGGTAATGTGTCAGTGTTGACGGCAGGGTAATGTGTCAGTGTTGACGGCAGGGTAATGTGTCAGTGTTGACGGCAGGGTAATGAGTCAGTGTTGACGGCAGGGTAATGTGTCAGTGTTGACGGCAGGGTAATGTGTGGTGTTGACGGCAGGGTAATGTGTCAGTGTTGATGGCAGGGTAATGAGTCAGTGTTGACGGCAGGGTAATGTGTCAGTGTTGACGGCAGGGTAATGTGTCAGTGTTGACGGCAGGGTAATGTGTCAGTGTTGACGGCAGGGTAATGTGTCAGTGTTGACGGCAGGGTAATGTGTTGAGTGGCGTAGATCAGTAGGTACAGACGCTAGTGTCTGGACAGTATAGACCGGTCAACAGGCACCGTGGCCAAAACATTCTGTCCATCCATATTGGTATTTCTGTCTCGTCCTGTTGTTGACAATCATTTCCTATACAATTCCCGATGGTCTTCGGGCTGGGCTGGGGCTCCTGTGAGTTCCTGTGAGCGCCTGAGAGCTCCTGTGAGCTCCTGAGAGCTCCTGAGAGCTCCTGAGAGCTCCTGTGAGCTCCTGTGAGCTCCTGAGAGCTCCTGAGAGCTCCTGTGAGCTCCAGTGAGCTCCTGGCTAACGTATGCAAGGCCTACACCGCTGATTTGGGTATTTGTCTCGTACCGAAAGAATGTCAACAAGGCGGGGACAGCGCTGTTGTCGTTCAGAGGAATGTTCATGATTTCCTACCAGGTCATTCCTCTGTTATAGGGAGCCGGTCGGCTGAGCGGACATCACGCTGGACTTGTGATCCTGTGGTCCCGGGTTCGATCCCGGGCGCCGGAGAGAAACAATGGGCAAAGTTTCTTTCACCCTATGCCCCTGTTACCTAGCAGTAAAATAGGTACCTGGGTGTTAGTCAGCTGTCACGGGCTGCTTCCTGGGGGTGGAGGCCTGGTCGAGGACCGGGCCGCGGGGACACTAAAGCCCCGAAATCATCTCAAGATAACCTCATTGTTAATGTGCGACGCTGCTGCAAATTGGTAGTTCCGGGGGCTCCTTATGTCGTCATTCGTCTTGTCTCATTTGTCTATATATTATATTTTCATTATATTTTGTACGTATCTATATATATCAAGATTATTATTAGTTTGTGGTTTACCTGAAAAGCACAAACTGATAGTAATCACAGCTTTTCTGAAAAGTTGTGATATAAGGTAAGACCTTATAAGCCCAGGGCCTATAGCCAGTGTTTGCGTTCGAACACCATCGAGTGAAGCACTGAACCTCAGCTTGTTCACCCGGCACAAATTGGGGACTGGATGTACAGCCCGTCCTCCAAACAAAGATCCAAAAGTGATTCCATGCACCCGCCAAACCCGCTGTTTATGAATGAAAAGCGGTTTACACGCGACTCACAACTGCTGACGTTCGAACATATCCGGAACAAGTGCTTCACTGACGAATTTTGTTCGAACCACAACGCTGTAAATGCTTCACCCACGTACTACAAATACAAATAATCGCCAACAGAACCTAAACACCTAACCTATCCTATGCCTATTTATACACAATATGCTAATATATTATAATATTAATTTATACTTGAGAAAATTCCCGTTTTGAATGAACAGCAAGTTAAAATTTATGAATGCGTCTGTGGGGTCGACCGCTGGATGGAATGGACTTGAGTCGAGGACGGGTTGGGATGTAAGGCGATTGGTGGGTCGTGTTCCAGGGAAATCTAGTAGGGTAAGGCTTGCCCTTGATCCTTACCCTACTAGACTGATGTGCGGTAAGGGAATCGTCAGGAGAAAGCGCCAAGCCATTACGACTATATAGCACTGGGAAGGAGTCAGGATAAGGATTTGGGATGGGACGGGTGGGAATGAATGGTGCCCAACCACTTGTGGACGGTCGGGGATTGAACGCCGACCTGCATGACGCGAGACCGTCGCTCTACCGTCCAGCCCAAGTGGTTAGTGGGAAAGCTGTGAGCCAGCTAACAAGAGCCAGAAGTCGTCTACTTATCGGAATAGAAAACAAAATCACGTACATGTGATACCATTGGACTACAAGTACAGCGGATTTGCTGTCAAGTTCATGTCCGCACTAATTACAAAAAATGGATTTTGTTTCACAATTACTGCCTTCAGCTGTGGCTTTTATATCTTTGCCACTAATTAAGAAACATCCCGTCGCTTTTTTGGAATGAAATAGTTTGTTAATACACTGGAAACCTCTGTTACAAGTTCCGGTTAACTGGGAAAATTAATTTGTATTTTAATCTTTTATTTTAATCTTTTAAGATTTACAAGCCTTCCACATTTGCAAATTCTTGTACTATCCTCCATGGTCGACATATTATATCCAGCTTCGTTAAACTGTCTCCAGGTGATTTACTTACGAGCCTTCCGTGACGTCATCTCCGTCACGGAACAGCTTGCTAACACTCCTCCTGCTAACGAGCGGTTGTGTGTGTGATACACGCCGCGGTCACCCTAACAAGGGGCCGCGGTCACCCTAACAAGGGGCCGCGGTCACCCTAACAAGGGGCCGCGGTCACCCTAACAAGGGGCCGCGGTCACCCTAACAAGGGGCCGCGGCCGCCTCAACCACTCTCTTGGCCAAGCTTATATTCTCAGCGTTTTTTTTCTTAATTCCATTAGACACTGAGACAGTATGCTGCCACAGTATGCTGCCACAGTATGCTGCCTCAGTATGCTGCCACAGTATGCTGTCTCGGTATGCTGCTACAGTATGCTGCCACAGTATGCTGACACAGTATGATGCCACAGTATGCTGTCTCGGTATGCTGCCACAGTATGCTGCCACAGTATGCTGCCTCAGTATGCTGCCACAGTATGCTGTCTCGGTATGCTGCTACAGTATGCTGCCACAGTATGCTGACACAGTATGATGCCACAGTATGCTGTCTCGGTATGCTGCTACAGTATGCTGCCATAGTATGCTGTTTCGATATGCTGCCTCAGTATGCTGCCATAGTATGCTGTTTCGATATGCTGCCATAGTATGCTGTTTCGATATGCTGCCATAGTATGCTGTTTCGATATCCTGCCACAGCATGTTGCCTCAGTATGCTGCCACAGTATGCTGCCTCAGTATACTGCCACGGTATGCTGCCACAGTATGTTGCCACGGTATGCTGCCACAGTATGATGCCACAGTATGATGCCACAGTATGCTGTTTCGATATGCTGCCACAGCATGCTGCCTCAGTATGCTGCCACAGTATGCTGCGTCAGTATGCTGCCACAGCATGCTGTTTCGATATGCTGCCACAGTATGCTGTTTCGATATGCTGCCACAGTATGCTGTTTCGATATGCTGCCACAGTATGCTGCCACAGCATGCTGCCACAGTATGCTGTCTCAGTATGCTGCCACAGTATGCTGCCATAGTATGCTGTTTCGATATGCTGCCACAGTATGCTGCCACAGTATGCTGTTTCGATATGCTGCCTCAGTATGCTGCCACAGTATGCTGCCTCAGTATGCTAACACAGTATGCTGCTTTAGTATGCTGCCACAGTATGCTGACACAGTATACTGCCTCAGTATGCTGCCACAGTATGCTGACACAGTATACTGCCTCAGTATGCTGACACAGTATGCTGCTTCAGTATGCTGCCTCAGTATGCTGACACAGTATACTGCCTCAGTATGCTGCCACAGTATGCTGCCTCAGTATGCTGCCACGGTATGCTGCCACAGTATGATGTCACAGTATGCTGCCACAGTATGCTGTTTCGATATGCTGCCACAGCATGCTGCCTCAGTATGCTGCCACAGTATGCTGCCTCAGTATGCTGCCACAGTATGCTGCCACAGTATGCTGCCACAGTATGCTGCCACGGTATGCTGCCACAGTATGCTGTTTCGATATGCTGCCACAGCATGCTGCCACAGTATGCTGCCTCAGTATGCTGCCACAGTATGCTGCCACAGTATGCTGCCACAGTATGCTGCCACGGTATGCTGCCACAGTATGCTGTTTCGATATGCTGCCACAGCATGCTGCCACAGTATGCTGCCTCAGTATGCTGCCACAGTATGCTGCCACAGCATGCTGTTTCGATATGCTGCCACAGTATGCTGTTTCGATATGCTGCCATAGTATGCTGTTTCGATATGCTGCCACAATATGCTGCCATAGTATGCTGCGACAGTATGCTGCCTCAGTATGCTGCCAAAGTATGCTGTTTCGATATGCTGCCTCAGTATGCTGCCACAGCATGCTGCCACAGTATGCTGCCACAGTATGCTGCCTCAGTATGCTGCCATAGTATGCTGCCACAGTATGCTGCCATAGTATGCTGCCACAGTATGCTGCCTCAGTATGCTGCCTCAGTATGCTGCCACAGTATGCTGCCTCAATATGCTGCCACAGTATGCTGCCACAGTATGCTGCCACAGTATGCTGCCATAGTATGCTGCCACAGTATGCTGCCATAGTATGCTGCCTCAGTATGCTGCCACAGTATGCTGCCTGTGAACACTGCCTCAGTAGTTCCCAGTATGCCGTCCATTACCGTGCCTCTCCCACCTAGTATTAAGCCTTGTATGCGCCCAATTCTCCTTTTTAAAGACTCTGAAGAGGCAGGAAGCCTGAAAATGCGGGATTCGTTATATTTTGTAGTGTCGTATAGAGGAGGAGGGCGGGTGGCGCCCTGTCTGGCCCGTGGGTCTGGACCCACACTGTGAAGACCATGTACTAAACGGGACTTGGAACATTCCAGGGGTTAAGAGGAGGGACTTTTGTTCGAATCACAACGCTATAAATGCTTCACCCACGTACTACAAATACAAATAATCGCCAACAGAACCTAAACACCTGACCTAACCTAACCTAACCTAACGGGATATTTGGGTGCCTTGAGGCAGAAACTAGGGGCCAGATTCACGAAGCAGTTACGCAAGCATTTACGAACCTGTACATCTTTTCTCAATCTTTGGCGGCTTTGTTTACAATTATTAAACAGTTAATGAGCTCCGAAGCACCAGGAGGCTGTTTATAACAATAACAACAGTTGATTGGCAAGTTTTCATGCTTGTAAACTGTTTAATAAATGTAACCAAAGCCGTCAAAGATTGAGGAAAGATGTATACGTTCGTAAGTGCTTGCGTAACTGCTTCGTGAATCTGGCCCAAGGTTGCTGGAGACCAGAATGAGAAGATGATTGGTTGCTGGTTGTTTGAAGTAACCAATCAACAGGTAGCCCGGGGTTACGTCATGAGTGAGAGCAAGCTTCTTGTCCTCCCATTGGCCTAGGAGTCGCACTGCTCGTGTGTGCAGTGAAAGCATACGATTTATTTCTCCAGTGACATTGTGAGCTTGGCAGTGCAGTAGTACTGTACTACTAGTACTACTACTAGTACTGGTAGTACTGGTACTACCAGTACTACCAGTTCTCTGGGAGGTTCCGCGAGTCTTCAGCTGTTGTCGTGGTGCAGTCCGTCCTCCTAAGGTTCCCCAACGTCTAGAAACTGTCGTGCTAAAGTGCCCTTATCCTAACCTACCAGAGGACCCAAAACAGAAAACGGGACAGTACGTCACTTTCGCCAGCCGCTTCCATTGTCTAGTACGACAGTTTTTTGGCCTTAGGTGACGCATACGTGCGAAAAGCGACGTGCTATGTGGGAGGACAGGTTGTAGGAGGACAGACTGTAAGAGGACAGGTTGTAGGAGGACAGGTTGTAGGAGGACAGGTTGTAGGAGGACAGGTTGTAGGAGGACAGGTTGTAGGAGGACAGGTTGTAGGAGGACAGACTGTAGGAGGACAGGTTGTAGGAGGACAGGTTGTAGGAGGACAGGTTGTAGGAGGACAGGTTGTAGGAGGACAGGTTGTAGGAGGACAGGTTGTAGGAGGACAGGTTGTAGGAGGACAGGTTGTAGGAGGACAGACTGTAGGAGGACAGGTTGTAGGAGGCCAGGCTGTAGGAGGCCAGGCTGTAGGAGGACAGGCTGTAGGAGGACAGGTTGTAGGAGGACAGACTGTAATAGGACAGGTTGTAGGAGGACAGGCTGTAGAAGGACAGGTTGTAGGAGGACAGGTTGTAGAAGGCCAGGTTGTAGGAGGACAGGCTGTAGGAGGACAGGCTGTAGGAGGACAGGCTGTAGGAGGACAGGTTGTAGGAGGACAGGCTGTAGGAGGACAGGTTGTAGGAGGACAGGTTGTAGGAGGACAGGCTGTAGGAGGACAGGCTGTAGGAGGACAGGTTGTAGGAGGACAGGCTGTAGGAGGACAGGTTGTAGGAGGACAGGTTGTAGGAGGACAGGTTGTAGGAGGACAGGTTGTAGGAGGACAGGTTGTAGGAGGACAGGTTGACAGGAGGACAGGTTGTAGGAGGACAGGCTGTAGGAGGACAGGCTGTAGGAGGACAGGCTGTAGGAGGACAGGTTGTAGGAGGACAGGCTGTAGGAGGACAGGCTGTAGGAGGACAGACTGTAGGAGGACAGGTTGTAGGAGGACAGGCTGTAGGAGGACAGGCTGTAGGAGGACAGGTTGTAGGAGGACAGGTTGTAGGAGGACAGGTTGTAGGAGGACAGGTTGTAGGAGGACAGGTTGTAGGAGGACAGGCTGTAGGAGGCCAGGTTGTAGGAGGACAGGTTGTAGGAGGACAGGTTGTAGGAGGACAGGTTGTAGGAGGACAGGTTGTAGGAGGACAGGTTGTAGGAGGACAGGTTGTAGGAGGACAGGGTGTAGGAGGCCAGGTTGGAGGAGGACAGGTTGTAGGAGGACAGGCTGTAGGGGGACAGGTTGTAGGAGGACAGGTTGTAGGGGGACAGGGTGTAGGGGGACAGGTTGTAGGGGGACAGGTTGTAGGGGGACAGGTTGTAGGAGGACAGGTTGTAGGAGGACAGGTTGTAGGAGGACAGGTTGTAGGAGGACAGGCTGTAGGAGGACAGGCTGTAGGAGGACAGGCTGTAGGAGGCCAGTCTGTAGGAGGCCAGGCTGTAGGATGACAGGTTGTAGGATGACAGGTTGTAGGATGACAGGTTGTAGGATGACAGGTTGTAGGAGGACAGGTTGTAGGAGGACAGGTTGTAGGACAGGTTGTAGGACAGGTTGTAGGATGACAGGTTGTAGGAGGTCACGTTGTAGGAGGAGAGGTTGTAGGAGGACAGGCTGTAGGAGGACAGGCTGTAGGAGGACAGGTTGTAGGAGGACAGGTTGTAGGAGGACAGGTTGTACGAGGACAGGTTGTAGGAGGACAGGTTGCAGGAGGACAGGTTGTAGGAGGACAGGTTGTAGGAAGACAGGTTGTAGGAGGACAGGTTGTAGGACAGGTTGTAGGGGACAGGTTGTAGGAGGACAGGTTGTAGGAGGACAGGTTGTAGAAGGACAGGTTGTAGGAGGACAGGTTGTAGGAGGACAGGTTGTAGGAGGACAGGTTGTAGGAGGACAGGTTGTAGGAGGACAGGTTGTAGGAGGACAGGTTGTAGGAGGACAGGTTGTTGGAGGACAGGTTATTGGAGGACAGGTTGTAGGAGGACAGGTTGTAGGAGGACAGGTTGTAGGAGGACAGGTTGTAGGAGGACAGGTTGTAGGAGGACAGGTTGTAGGAGGACAGGTTGTAGGAGGACAGGTTGTAGGAGGACAGGTTGTAGGAGGACAGGTTGTAGGAGGACAGGTTGTAGGAGGACAGGCTGTAGGAGGACAGGTTGTAGGAGGACAGGTTGTAGGGGGACAGGTTGTAGGAGGACAGGTTGTAGGAGGACAGGTTGTAGGAGGACAGGTTGTAGGAGGACAGGTTGTAGGAGGACAGGTTGTAGGAGACAGGACAGGTTGTAGGAGGACAGGTTGTAGGAGGACAGGTTGTATGAGGACAGGTTGTAGGAGGACAGGTTGTAGGAGGACAGGCTGTAGGAGGACAGGCTGCAGGGGGGACAGGTTGTAGGGGGGACAGGTTGTAGGAGGGCAGGTTGTAGGAGGACAGGTTGTAGGACAGGTTGCAGGAGGACAAGCTGTAGGGACAGGCTGTAGGAGGACAGGCTGTAGGAGGACAGGCTGTAGGAGGACAGGCTGTAGGAGGACAGGTTGTAGGAGGACAGGTTGTAGGAGGACAGGCTGTAGGAGGACAGGTTGTAGGAGGACAGGTTGTAGGAGGACAGGTTGTAGGAGGACAGGTTGTAGGAGGACAGGTTGTAGGAGGACAGGCTGTAGGAGGACAGGTTGTAGGAGGACAGGTTGTAGGAGGACAGGTTGTAGGAGGACAGGTTGTAGGAGGACAGGTTGTAGGAGGACAGGTTGTAGGAGGACAGGTTGTAGGAGGACAGGCTGTAGGAGGACAGGCTGTAGGAGGACAGGTTGTAGGAGGACAGGTTGTAGGAGGAGAGGTTGTAGGAGGACAGGATGTAGGAGGACAGGCTGTAGGAGGACAGGTTGTAGGAGGACAGGTTGTAGGAGGACAGGTTGTATGAGGACAGGTTGTAGGAGGACAGGCTGTAGGAGGACAGGCTGTAGGAGGACAGGATGTAGGAGGAGAGGTTGTAGGAGGACAGGCTGTAGGAGGACAGGCTGTAGGAGGACAGGTTGTAGGAGGACAGGTTGTAGGAGGACAGGTTGTAGGAGGACAGGCTGTAGGAGGACAGGTTGTAGGAGGACAGGTTGTAGGAGGACAGGTTGTAGGAGGACAGGTTGTAGGAGGACAGGTTGTAGGAGGACAGGTTGTAGGAGGACAGGTTGTAGGAGGACAGGTTGTAGGAGGACAGGTTGTAGGAGGACAGGTTGTAGGAGGACAGGTTGTAGGAGGACAGGTTGTAGGAGGACAGGTTGTAGGAGGACAGGCTGTAGGAGGACAGGCTGTAGGAGGACAGGCTGTAGGAGGACAGGTTGTAGGAGGACAGGTTGTAGGAGGACAGGTTGTAGGAGGACAGGTTGTAGGAGGACAGGTTGTAGGAGGACAGGTTGTAGGAGGACAGGTTGTAGGAGGACAGGTTGTAGGAGGACAGGTTGTAGGAGGACAGGTTGTAGGAGGACAGGTTGTAGGAGGACAGGTTGTAGGAGGACAGGTTGTAGGAGGACAGGTTGTAGGAGGACAGGTTGTAGGAGGACAGGTTGTAGGAGGACAGGTTGTAGGAGGACAGGTTGTAGGAGGACAGGTTGTAGGAGGACAGGTTGTAGGAGGACAGGTTGTAGGAGGACAGGTTGTAGGAGGACAGGTTGTAGGTTGTTGTAGGAGGACAGGTTGTAGGAGGACAGGTTGTAGGAGGACAGGTTGTAGGAGGACAGGTTGTAGGAGGACAGGTTGTAGGAGGACAGGTTGTAGGAGGACAGGTTGTAGGAGGACAGGTTGTAGGAGGACAGGTTGTAGGAGGACAGGTTGTAGGAGGACAGGTTGTAGGAGGACAGGTTGTAGGAGGACAGGTTGTAGGAGGACAGGTTGTAGGAGGACAGGTTGTAGGAGGACAGGTTGTAGGAGGACAGGTTGTAGGAGGACAGGTTGTAGGAGGACAGGTTGTAGGAGGACAGGTTGTAGGAGGACAGGTTGTAGGAGGACAGGTTGTAGGAGGACAGGTTGTAGGAGGACAGGTTGTAGGAGGACAGGTTGTAGGAGGACAGGTTGTAGGAGGACAGGTTGTAGGAGGACAGGTTGTAGGTTGTAGGAGGACAGGTTGTAGGAGGACAGGTTGTAGGAGGACAGGTTGTAGGAGGACAGGTTGTAGGAGGACAGGTTGTAGGAGGACAGGTTGTAGGAGGACAGGTTGTAGGAGGACAGGTTGTAGGAGGACAGGTTGTAGGAGGACAGGTTGTAGGAGGACAGGTTGTAGGAGGACAGGTTGTAGGAGGACAGGTTGTAGGAGGACAGGTTGTAGGAGGACAGGTTGTAGGAGGACAGGTTGTAGGAGGACAGGTTGTAGGAGGACAGGTTGTAGGAGGACAGGTTGTAGGAGGACAGGTTGTAGGAGGACAGGTTGTAGGAGGACAGGTTGGAGGACAGGTTGTAGGAGGACAGGTTGTAGGAGGACAGGTTGTAGGAGGACAGGTTGTAGGAGGACAGGTTGTAGGAGGACAGGTTGTAGGAGGACAGGTTGTAGGAGGACAGGTTGTAGGAGGACAGGTTGTAGGAGGACAGGAGGACAGGTTGTAGGAGGACAGGTTGTAGGAGGACAGGCTGTAGGAGGACAGGTTGCAGAAGGACAGGTTGTATGAGGACAGGTTGTAGGAGGACAGGTTGTAGGAGGACAGGTTGTAGGGGGACAGGTTGTAGGAGGACAGGTTGTAGGAGGACAGGTTGTAGGAGGACAGGTTGTAGGAGGACAGGTTGGAGGACAGGTTGTAGGAGGACAGGTTGTAGGAGGACAGGTTGTAGGAGGACAGGTTGTAGGAGGACAGGTTGTAGGAGGACAGGTTGTAGGAGGACAGGTTGTAGGAGGACAGGTTGTAGGAGGACAGGTTGTAGGAGGACAGGTTGTAGGAGGACAGGTTGTAGGAGGACAGGTTGTAGGAGGACAGGTTGTAGGAGGACAGGTTGTAGGAGGACAGGTTGTAGGAGGACAGGTTGTAGGAGGACAGGTTGTAGGAGGACAGGTTGTAGGAGGACAGGTTGTAGGAGGACAGGTTGTAGGAGGACAGGCTGTAGGAGGACAGGTTGTAGGAGGACAGGTTGTAGGAGGACAGGTTGTAGGAGGACAGGTTGTAGGAGGACAGGTTGTAGGAGGACAGGTTGTAGGAGGACAGGTTGTAGGAGGACAGGTTGTAGGAGGACAGGCTGTAGGAGGACAGGTTGTAGGAGGACAGGTTGTAGGAGGACAGGTTGTAGGAGGACAGGTTGTAGGAGGACAGGTTGTAGGAGGACAGGTTGTAGGAGGACAGGCTGTAGGAGGACAGGTTGTAGGAGGACAGGTTGTAGGAGGACAGGTTGTAGGAGGACAGGCTGTAGGAGGACAGGTTGTAGGAGGACAGGTTGTAGGAGGACAGGTTGTAGGAGGACAGGTTGTAGGAGGACAGGTTGTAGGAGGACAGGTTGTAGGAGGACAGGTTGTAGGAGGACAGGCTGTAGGAGGACAGGTTGTAGGAGGACAGGTTGTAGGAGGACAGGTTGTAGGAGGACAGGTTGTAGGAGGACAGGTTGTAGGAGGACAGGTTGTAGGAGGACAGGTTGTAGGAGGACAGGCTGTAGGAGGACAGGTTGTAGGAGGACAGGTTGTAGGAGGACAGGTTGTAGGAGGACAGGTTGTAGGAGGACAGGTTGTAGGAGGACAGGTTGTAGGAGGACAGGTTGTAGGAGGACAGGTTGTAGGAGGACAGGCTGTAGGAGGACAGGTTGTAGGAGGACAGGTTGTAGGAGGACAGGTTGTAGGAGGACAGGTTGTAGGAGGACAGGTTGTAGGAGGACAGGTTGTAGGAGGACAGGTTGTAGGAGGACAGGTTGTAGGAGGACAGGTTGTAGGAGGACAGGTTGTAGGAGGACAGGTTGTAGGAGGACAGGTTGTAGGAGGACAGGTTGTAGGAGGACAGGTTGTAGGAGGACAGGTTGTAGGAGGACAGGTTGTAGGAGGACAGGTTGTAGGAGGACAGGTTGTAGGAGGACAGGTTGTAGGAGGACAGGTTGTAGGAGGACAGGTTGTAGGAGGACAGGTTGTAGGAGGACAGGTTGTAGGAGGACAGGCTGTAGGAGGACAGGCTGTAGGAGGACAGGCTGTAGGAGGACAGGCTGTAGGAGGACAGGTTGTAGGAGGACAGGTTGTAGGAGGACAGGTTGTAGGAGGACAGGTTGTAGGAGGACAGGCTGTAGGAGGACAGGCTGTAGGAGGACAGGCTGTAGGAGGACAGGTTGTAGGAGGACAGGCTGTAGGAGGACAGGCTGTAGGAGGACAGGCTGTAGGAGGACAGGCTGTAGGAGGACAGGTTGTAGGAGGACAGGCTGTAGGAGGACAGGTTGTAGGAGGACAGGCTGTAGGAGGACAGGCTGTAGGAGGACAGGCTGTAGGAGGACAGGCTGTAGGAGGACAGGCTGTAGGAGGACAGGCTGTAGGAGGACAGGCTGTAGGAGGACAGGCTGTAGGAGGACAGGCTGTAGGAGGACAGGTTGTAGGAGGACAGGTTGTAGGAGGACAGGTTGTAGGAGGACAGGCTGTAGGAGGACAGGCTGTAGGAGGACAGGCTGTAGGAGGACAGGTTGTAGG
>NC_059623.1:7150683-7194987 GCF_020424385.1 Procambarus clarkii
CTAGGACGGTTAGGTCTGCTAGGTCTAGGCCGGTTAGGTCTGCTGGGTCTAGGCCGGTTGGGTCTGCTGGGTCTAGGCCGGTTAGGTCTGCTGGGTCTAGGCCGGTTGGGTCTGCTGGGTCTAGGCCGGTTAGGTCTGCTGGGTCTAGGCCGGTTAGGTCTGCTGGGTCTAGGCCGGTTAGGTCTGCTGGGTCTAGGCCGGTTGGGTCTGCTGGGTCTAGGCCGGTTAGGTCTGCTGGGTCTAGGACGGTTAGGTCTGCTAGGTCTAGGACGGTTAGGTCTGCTAGGTCTAGGCCGGTTAGGTCTGCTGGGTCTAGGCCGGTTGGGTCTGCTGGGTCTAGGCCGGTTAGGTCTGCTGGGTCTAGGCCGGTTAGGTCTGCTGGGTCTAGGCCGGTTAGGTCTGCTGGGTCTAGGCCGGTTGGGTCTGCTGGGTCTAGGCCAGTTAGGTCTGCTGGGTCTAGGCCAGTTAGGTCTGGCTTGAAATGTCCATTTTGTCTGCTAGTCAGAACGTCTATTTTATTTCGTTACAAAAACAATTGAGTTTAATTTTAATGAAATTTTAGATTTTAATGCAATTGAGAGAATATATTGATAAGGCTTTATAGTGATTAATTTACGACTAGTTTACGACCTGCTTTAAAAGCCTGACTAGCCAGGCTTTTAAGGCAGGCCTTTAGGGCAGGGGGCCTGACGGCTGAGTGGACAGCACTCGGGATTCGTAGTCCTAAGGTTCTGAGTTCGATCCCCAGCGGAGGCGGAAACAAATGGGCAGAGTTTCTTTCACTCTGATACTCAGTTTACCTAGTAGTAAATAGATAACTGGGAGTTAGACAGGTGCTGCGGGCTGCTTCCTGGGGGGGGGGGGGTGTAACAAAAAGGAGGCCTGGTCGAGGACTGGACCGCGGGGACTCTAAGCCCCGAAATCATCTCAAGATAACTTCAAGATAGGGTTTTAAGGCCGGGCTTTAAGGCCGGGCTTTAAGGCCGGGCTTTAAGGCAGGGCTTTAAGGCCGGGCTTTAAGGCCGGGGCTCCCTCTAAAGTGTCCCCTTGTCGTAGTGAGGGGCTCATGTACACCTCCCTGGGGCCTGTGAGGGGTTCATGTACACCTCCCTGGGGCCTGTGAGGGTTGTCTTGGCCCCTCTCTCCTGCCCCTGCTCGGGTGTTGCATGCACCAAGCGACACAAAGTAGGGTCCTTGCTCTGGCGGAAGGGAGAATGGGGTCTTTGTAACAGTGTGGGAGAATGTACGAGGCAGTAGCATACCCCTGTTAAAAAGGGGGAACACTGCTGGGGATGACTCACCCCATAATTTTATATTATATGTGTGTGTATGTGCAGCGCAGCCTGACTCATACGTCAGGCTGCGAGCAGCCGCGTCTAACAGCCTGGTTGATCAGTCCAGCAACCAGGAGGCCTGGTCGACGACCGGGCCGCGGGGACACTGAGCCCCGGAAGCACCTCAAGGTATGTGTATTCCTGATCATACCAGTACATACCCTTTGTGTCAGCCGGTTACAGCATAGACTCAACGCTTCTGTTTAGCGAACACGAAGTCACCTCAGCAGAGGGAATTCAACAGGGAGACCCACTTGCACCCTTCCTCTTTTGCACAGCGGTTTGAGAAATTACAACCAGACTGTCCAGTGAGCTCAACATCTGGTTCCTGGATGATGGCACTCTGGCAGGCACACAAGACTCCCTGCTGGAAGACCTACAGCTGGTGAAGACACGGGGGGAGTCCATGGGTCTCGTTCTTAACCCCTCCAAGTGCGAAATTATTGCATCGAGTGAGGAAGTCATTAGTGCAGTGAAATCAGTTTTACCAGAAGCCTCAGTCATTAAACCCGCCGACAGCACACTACTTGGAGCACCTCTGGGCCACAATGCCATTGCTGTAGTCCTTGAAAAACAGTTTAACGACTTAAAGAGGATGGAAGAGAGAACTGGGGGACTTAGACTCCCATGATGCCCTCTACCTTCTCACAAAGTGCCTTACCTTGCCCAGGCTAACATACTTTCTAAGTTGTTCTCCCACTTTTGGCAACCCACTACTCAGTCAATATGATGAGCTCCTCAAGTCAATGTTCAAGAAGGCACTCAACCTAGATGAGTCAGTGGGACCAAGCAACACTACCAGTGAGATTGGGGGGAATAGGTATACAAAAGGCAACTGAGGTAGCACTTCCAGCATTCTTATCCTCATGTACAGCAGCCAACGAATTGGTAGGGCAGATCCTACCAGAGCGTATGAGAGAGACAGCGGGAACTCATGATCAAACGTTCATCGAAGCAGCCAGACAATGGGACACCATTGCACACCCTCAACCCCGACCACAAGTCCCAAAAGACCACAAGCAGGCCCACTGGGATAGCCCCGTAATGGAAATGACTGACACAACAATGCTTGAAAGTGCAGATGCTGAGAACAAAGCCGCCTCCTAGCGGTAACAGCACCCCACGCTGGGGATTTTTTATTTGCTGTGCCCAATGCAGCCCGGGAACCTTGCCTCAATCATGACGCTCTCTGCATGAGTATTGCCCTTTGCCTTGTCACCTCCCCCCCCACATCCTCGCCTAACATAGGTGCATCTGCGTCATCGTGATGGCAGACCAATATGGCCGTCATGGTCATCAATATGGTATGTCGTAAATCACAGGGTAAGATTGCAAGACATGAAGATATCAACATCATCAAGAGGAGCCTCGCCACAGCCCGCTGCCCAGCACAAAGAGAACCACACTTATTCAAACCCAACGAACCTCTGTAGCAACCAGACGGGGGGGGGGGGTCACCTTGCTACCTTGGAAGGATGGTAAGCAAGTGGTGTGGGACTACACATGCGCTTCCACACTAGCCAGTACTTACCTCCAATGTAATGGTTCCTGGGGTCTTTAAACCCTTCCTACCTGCTATTTAACCTACCGTTAATTATCTCTATTCGATATTCACCAGAGCTCTACTGTAACTCCAAGTTCAATACCACGTAACCCCAAAACGAAAGGGCGTGTAATTTTAGTTATGAGCAAACTCTGAGAGAATATCTACTCCTTCCACCACCCGTTCTAGTAATGCAATGAAGGATGAACAAATCCACAAGAGCCGTGACGAGGATTCGAACCTACGTCCGAGAGCATTCCGGTATGCACAAGAACACAGGTGTTCCGATCAGGATACTCGGGCAATAATCATGCCCAATGGGTTAATAATGGAGGCAGGCAATAGTCATGCCCAACAATAGCACACAAGAACTAATAGTGAAGTGTATGTGTAGGTCACATACACTGGCGGGTGTAATGCTGTGCCGCTACACGAGTGCACATAAATGTTGACCAGACCACACACTACAAGGTGAAGGGACGACGACGTTTCGGTCCGTCCAGGACCATTCTCAAGTCGATTGTCCACATACATACATACATACATACATACATACATACATACATACATACATACATACATACCAGTTGCGTTGCTCCTGGGAGTATGGGTTCGAGTCACTTCTGGGGTGTGAGTTTTCAGTTGCATATTGTCCTGGGAACCATTCAGGCTTGTTCGCATACATACATACATACATACATACATACATACATACATACATACATACATACATACATACATACATAAATACATACGAGTACACATACATCATTGGGTCCGTCTTAATCTTAATCCACGCCTGTTGTGTCTACTCAGAAGGTGAGAGAGTCTAACTGACCGCGTAAATCAACGGGCAGAAAGACAACAGTGAAACAGTTCTGTACTTACAGTAAGGCTGGTCCTTAACTCTCTCTCATACAGGCGCGCACCAGCTGCCCCAGGTGGCACTCTTGAGTGCCAGCCGACAGGTGCCGCGCGGTGTCTAGTCACACAGGGTTTTGGGGGAATTTCCCGGAAGTTTTGGCGCTCTCACCTGACAGGTGGCGCGCGGGTGTCTAGTCACACAGGCTTTTGGGGGAATTTCCCGGAAGTTTTGGCGTGTTGTGTTTGGGTATGTGGACAGGAAAGAGGGGAGGTCATGTTGGGCAGGTGACAGGTGGCGCGCGTCGCTCTAGTCCTCGCGGGTTATGGGAATTTCCCGGAAGTTATGGCGCGTGTCGGAGGTAATTGGAGCGCGTCGCTCCAGTCCTCGGGGGTTAAGGTAAGTGGTCAGGAAAGATGAGAGTAAGTGGTAGAGTAAGTGATAGAGTGAGAAAATAGAAGGAAGATGGAGGAAGGAGTAAAAGAGTTGATCGTGAGTTAGTGTGTAGATGAGAGGAGAAGGCAGCACGGCCTGTTATGTTGTTTTGGGATGGGAGCTGGATGGAGTTTCCCCTTCGTCGGGAGAGAGTGCTCTGGGCCATTATGTGGTTAGACAAACCCATTGACTCCCCTACAGGAAGGTCTTAAGTGTTGTTTGTAAGAGAGCATGGACCAAAGACACGGGACTGTTGTCTTCAGAGTGGTGATGTTCGCCCCACGGCGGGTCCCTTACACTGGATTCGGTAAGGAAGGGGAGCGAAGTACATACGACAGACCCACACCTGTCAGCCATCAATCAATCACTCCCACCCCCATCCCCACCCGCTCCCATACCATCAACCATTGTTCTGTGCAAAACCTTTTAGTATGTGTAAGCTATATCGCAACGTGATCAACATGGTGAGAGCAATAACGAGGGAAAAGTAAACACATTATATAAATTTTATTTCTTTATTAAACACTTAAGCGATTTACAACGATAATAATAATAATAATAATAAGACTTCTTCTTGGTGGTTTAGCTAGCAGACAGTTGTAGAAAGACCTTCATTCAGTCCATCGAACCTTCCCAACACGCTAGTCAAGCAGTCAATCTGTAGAAAGTGGAAAAGGTTATAAGTTTTGTTGTTGTCAATGTTGTAAACATAAATACAGACATTATTGTGTTCATCATTCAATCCTAACATAAAGTATTACTCACCGCAGCATCATCCTAGCCAACTTCGTCACACAGCGTTTCACACCCAGCATCACTACCGTTTAAGCAGAATGTTTGCTTACACACAGGCATTTTCATCTGAGCGTAATTGAATTTCAACACTTTTTCATCATTCTTGCGAAAATGACCATATTTAAACGCTTCATCAAAGTGAAGCAGGGCGGCCTCTAAGCCTAGTCTGCAAAAATGATATGCAAAATAAACGGCGTAATTCCCACAGAAGTAACTATTCAAGGATTGAATCCTTTTCTTCATAATATATAGGGTATAGTCTTGGAAGTAGGACATAAACTCTTCGAAATATCTTGAATACGTTCCTATTGCAGGATTGGCATAGCTGTCTAGTATAACTATCTCGCTTCTACCTTCATCCTTATTTACATAGAATGTTATCCAATGGCCCATTTTATTACGAGAACCCGAGTCCAGAGTGTTCATTATGAACACCACAGGTCTTTTTTTATGTATTTTTGTCAGTATTTTCCGTACGTCATCAGCTAGGAAACATCCTAGATAGTCTACCTTAGCACCTAAATTACTTCTGATAGCCTCATTTATTTCCAAACAATTCATATTAGTATTTTATCCTCGCGTATCGCAAATAACGCGACGATCCGCGTTAATGCTGATCACACCCGTTGTAGACCCATAAACTAGAATGACTTTATTTCTAGCTACTCCACGTTTAAATTCCAAAGCGATCCTCAGATTACCACTTTTTTCAATCGGGATGGTGTCATCGATATCCTCGGGTTGTAAATTAAAGGCCAGTATGGTTCCACCATTCACATATGTGTCATAAGATAATATATTGTCTTTATCGAAGCCTAAGGCTTGTAATGCTGTGTAATACAACTTGGCGCAGTTATGAGGGAAGTCACACCCAATATTGACAATATTAGTGCTATTCTGGGATATTAATACTTTACTAAGCTCGCAGTTTTCCAAATAAAGCGGGTTGCGATTATATGCACCAGACACAGCCTCCATATCAAGGATGATCATATATAAATGTTCTGGTATAACAGTCCCCCACGGCTGGTCCATTGTTATAGAGCGTTGACCTGTGCCCAATATATACGTTTTGTATAAAGTTTTATTAAAAGTATACGTAATAGGAGAGTTGTTCTGCACCATGGCTTTATTAATGGCTACTAATCCTTCAGGGTAAGGCAATACCCGATCCACCCATAGACGTGTAGACTTGATATTATATTTAAAATTAGCGTGTTCATTATCGCTGAGTATAAGCCACTTATCAGGTTGAAGTTCGAGCCGCACCCTGATGTCCACATTATCCAAAACGTATTCACTAACGGATGTGACATCCAGCATTAGTTTAAAACACGTATTCACGCCACTCGTTTTCATATCAGTCATCCGTTGCTTCTCACTAGCCGAGGCATTAGTGAAATAACCAGCTTCAATTTTACCAGGATCAACTCGGTTAAAAAACTGTGACAGTTTATCATAGCGGTTAGCCTTACACCCAGAAATCGTAGATAATAACTTTACGTATGACCAGAATGAGAATAATGAGCTGGTTTCAACTACTGTTTCGTTTAAATACACAATAGCGGATTTGAATAGAGTTTGCGATAATCCATTCACCAACGATGCGTTTTTAGCATCTCCTAAAGGCGTTATTCCATCTTCTTCGGTTAGATCAATAGTCAACTCCAAAGCTATAGATGATAAATCCACCAGTTGACCATTCACTCCCTTGATGATGAATTCCAGATAAGTGTCTGTAAACTTATTATTGACCCCAGAATTCACAGGTAATACATCCACCGTTTGTCTGCTGGCAATTGTTGATTCTACCAATCGAGGGGAAAATACTTTAGGAAAGGCTTCACTAACAGCAGCTGTATAGTGTTCTAATGGCACCTGGAGGCCCAGAGCGTTATATCCGGCCATGTTCGCGCTTTAGACAACACCAACCGAGTGAGAAGAAGTTATGACAACACATCATTATATTTCGCTTTAGTAAAACGTTTGATGTTTACTAATTTTTTTGTTTGTTTATTCTTTTTCTGCACTCTTCCGCCTATCATTTGCTTCCCCACTCCTTTCAATGTTTCAATTCCGCGTTTCTTAAGAGATTGTTTGAAAGTTTGTTTGTCATTATTAATATCGTCTAGTACGTTCTGCCCCAAGCTAAGCGCAGCCGGGGCCAGAGTCCTCATGATAAAGGGCGCTGCTCGACGCGCTATCCCGCTTAAAAAGGAAAATATTCCTCCTCCTCGCGTATAACGTCTACTACTGTTGAAAATCCGTATATCATCAGTCCCTCCACCTCTAGGAGGGGTTAACAGAATGTATAATTCCTCAACAGAGGGGGGAATAAAGTGGACACGCATTTCTCCGCTTGTTTCAGACGAATGAGGAGTGGCGGGAAAGCATTGGTGTTATATACCTCCTGCAACGGGGCGTACATGCAAGACTGCTATGGTGCACCCACGTTCATCGAAATGTATTGGGTTACCATCTTGATCCCTAATAGTGATGCTGACGCTATCTATCATGTTAGTGTTAAGACGCACATATAGTTTTTTATTGTTGCTGTTATCACTTCCATTTAGGGAGATTACATCCAAAATATTTACAGACTGGTTTCCATATCTAGTAGAAGAGATTCTATCGCAATAAACACACAGAATATCAACTCCTCCTCTAGGCATTGGCGGGAATAGACATGTGTTAACTACACTCGAGGCATACTGACGTTTTGCGAATATGTCATATTCTATTTCTGGAACTACGCCCAACACTTTCCCAAAAGCGGTTCCAAATGATAATGTAACTCTACTGATGTTTTTATGCCCCGTTGCAGAGCTAATATTCTCATCACTAATCACAGTAGTGAACTTGTTTCGATTGGAGGAAGAATCATATTTAATAAAATGCGTTCCATATTTAGCTGAAAATTGTTTTAATGACTTTCCTAAAAAACTCAGTTTAGCATTACTTGAAAATATGGCCTCTATTTCTGTATTAATCGTGGTATTAATTTCTTTTATAGTTCCGGCTAAAACATCAGATGATAATAAATGCTTTGAATGCATGTATTTCCCCTCGCTCACTTTCTCATACGTAACGCCTACACGTATATATGCCTCAGGATTATCACGCTTAATAACGTAATGTGAAGTGGGGAGGAGTAATTTTTGTAGACACATTTCATAACTCCTCCTGGGATCTAATTCTAGCTGGTTAAACAATCGATTTTGGAAAGATGCGGGGATGTTATTGGGGAATAAATGCGTATCTGATACGCTGGTGGCGTATATCACGTGAGTGTCCATCGCTCTATCTCCTTAGACCGCTTTTTGTCTAGTAAAGCCATCTACACATTACACGCTCATTTATATACACTCACCTGCTAATATACAATCCAGGAAGCTTTCCTTTTACTGTGAGGATCAATCTTGACAGTCGCCTTTCTCTTAACAGACGGAGGTTCATACACTTGACTGCTTGCCGTAGTATTACGGAATAAATCTCGCGATGTAGATGTTAGTGTGAAAAACAGTTGAGCAATGGGGAGTTTATCCGGTAGAAAAACAGATTTAAGCACAGTCATTTTATGTATAATGTCATTAATTATATGTATGCCAGATACTGGAGCCAATACATTTCCATTCAGATCCCAACGAACGATTCCGGTAGCATCATAATGGTTTAGCAAGGATCTCGCATATTCGTGATCTCTCACTTTCAACTTCAAATCTATTAAATGTTTTATGGAAGGGTTGGTATGCAACTGAGGAGGAGGAGGTGGTTTGACAGTAAGATGACGAGCAACCGCTTTCACAGTGGGGTAGGCAGGGCTGTGTGCAGCTTTCCGGTTGTCCACTATTTTACGCGGTACGAGATAAAAGGCTTTCATTTTACTTACTGAACAACCGTGTAATTAAACTAGCCGCAATCGGTAAAATAATGGATAAAATACTGCCTCCTCGTTTGCTGGTTAATATCTGTTTCTTAGTTGACACAGAAGGTTTCTTACAGGCTAGTGACCGAATAAGCAATTTATATTTTTTCAACTTTTTAACGACCTTGTCAGGCACGGGCAATTTTTTTTTTAAAAAGTTATTAAAAATTTCTGATAAACAATTTATATGTGGTTTCTTCAATTTTTCAATCAACTGCTTTCTCGAGGAATACTGAAGTTTTGATAATAGTTGGATCAATTCCTTGTATTTATAAACTAAGGGCTTCTTCATTATAAATGTAATATCTCAGCAGCATCAATCCATTGATCGAATGATCGATCATAACCTGCGTACCTAACTTTATACTGGAGTTTGCCAGAGACTCTGCGTTGTCCCAATACCTTCTCAATATTAAAGGTTTGAGGCAAATGTGTTGGTGTTAATTCTTGTTTATAGAAGCCACCATCAATTTCTTCCCCATTCAGATCTTTTAGAAAGTATAAAGGGATGTGTTGTCTCCGATCAATACGTGTAACTGTAAAGATCTCTCGGGTGTTCTGCTGCTTAAACCCTTTCTTAAACTTGGAAATGCGATCAGATAGAGTGATGCGTACTGTATCACCAACACTCAATCGTGGAATGACAGCTCTCTTTGATTTGCTCGGGCTTTTATACATTAAATCAAATTGTTTGGCGTGTTCGCTGGGCGAGGATAGAGCGTGCACCTCCGCAGGTGTCTTCCCCTTCAATCCTCTGTGTGGGGTTAAATTATATGTTTTCACAATATCTGGTAGAGCCTGCGTGTATTTTAAAGTGTTGCGCGCCGTCATAAACTTGTAAAGTTTACCTTTTAAAGTACGTATGAACCGCTCAGCGATTGAAGCTTTAGTCTCCTGAGAAAATACACTATATAACCGTACTTTCCTTGCTGCCAGCATTTTTTTCATAGTGGCGTTATAAAATTCTCCACCTCGATCAGAATTAATTTTGCGCACTCCTTGAGAATGAGGTGAATCTAGAATTAAAGCTAGAGCATTAGTGGTGCTTTTCCCATCCTTAGCGCGTAAGGGTACTACTTGGGCGTACCTGGAGAAAATATCTACGCATACGAGTAAATATTTCACTCCATCATTATGTTTGTCCAATAAACTCATCTCGGCCAAGTCTATAGCTTGAAATAGTCGTGGTTTAGGGCTTAACACCCGACGCCGAGGGAATTTATGTGGTTGTAAATAATGCAACGTATAGGAGTCAGAGCTTTTCAGATAGTCCTTTACATCGGCTAGAGTTATACTAGAGTTAATTAATTTGGCGGCCTTATACAATCTCTGTACCCCTCCAAGCCCTCCGCTAGATGAGGGATCGTTATATACTCGTTCCAGTACATCTTTCTTGCTCACCATTGGTAAACTATCTCATAGGGCGGTTCGTGAACAATATTACCGCGTAATGTTATCGTAGATGGAGTGTTCGAGCCCAGATCTACTAGCAAATAGCCGTAGGGTTGGCTAATAACTTGCTTATATAACTCTACAAATTTCTTTGAATCCACTTTCCCAAATATTTGTCGTCCGAGTGTTTCAATTTGTGACAGGTCTCGTGATTTAACCAATATGAAATGAGAAGCATTTAAACTAATATTCCTCGAATATTTACCAGGAAAAAATATATTTTGAGTAATCAATATGACGGAAACCGTGAAATGTCTGCCCCTAGTAAACATGTCTGATACGATTTTTGAATTCGCAGACTCTGTAAAAAGGTCATCGTAGATTACTAAGATATGCGAGTCATTATCTACTCGCTCTTCCACAGGATCAATAATGGTTGAATGCTCGATCAGCTTCCCTTTAATTTGTGGATCTGATCGTAATTCAGAGTAACCTCCTCCGCATATGATTATTGAGGAGAACTTGTGTTGATACTTCCTTACAAGTTTACTGCACAAGTAGGATTTTCCGCTGTTTGAATAACCAGCAATAATAACACGAGATGGTTCTCTGAAAATATCTAGATGTTCCGCATGGATTATATCATAGGAACTATCCATGATTAATGCTTCGTTAAGACTGCTAAAAACTAAGGAACTGAGGTGGTATTTATACAAACATAGTCATTTACAGGTGTTTATTCACATATTTTTTATGTACAGCAACATCATAGTTTTTTAAAACTAAACATAGTTCTTACAGTTCACAAACAATAATATTAAACAGCATAGTTCTTACAGTTCACAAACAATAATATTAAACATCCTATTCATTTAGTATACAAAGTTCTAGTCATATGAGGCATCCATCTTAATACTACCTAACAATTGTACAACATAAAATCTAGCGAGGGTTGAATAGTTTCTGAGCTGTAGCATCGCGTTTGCTCCAGGGATGGAATATTGGGTAGAGTCTCTGTGCTTGCTCTACTTCCTCCTCCATAAACACTTCTTCCAGCTCCTCCTCCTCTCTCACTTCTACATCCATCTCATCATCATCATTGTTATTGGGAATATCAGGATGACCATACGCTAGGGACTGTGTGGGGCTTAAAATGTAGCGTTTATCGTCAAATGCTGACAATCCTCTGCAGGTACTGCGACATGTACAAATCTTTCCTTGCACGTTGCGTATAGATCTCGACACATACCTGATTGAAGTGTTTGTTTCAAGAGTGTGTTGAAATGAGTCATGTGAGAGTTTCTCTTGTAGATGGTATGGTACGCCCTTACACTTACAAGTGTGCTCCCCATCATGTGTGGTGAACGAATATGTTTTAGGTCTGAGAGCAATTAACTGGTTAATAATCTTAGAGCCTATTTCAGACTTGAGCAATCCTAGTTCACCTTCTCGCGCTTTAGAGTAGGATGGATGTGTGTCATTAAAATTGCTAAAATCCATACAGTCGAAGAGAGGAGACTTATTCAACTCTTCAAACACATCCTGACAGTCCAGTTTAATGATGAAAGAGTCTGTGTCTGTATATAACAGACTCGCTTTATCCCCATACGCAGGTTTGACAACATCATACCAGAACTCATAGAGTCGCCTCTTAGCAATTTGAAGTATATGGTAACCCAGATACGTAGGAGTGTTGACTAGGAGAGACTTCTGCTTGATAGTACATATCACACGATCCTTACTTAACAAAAGACTCCGCTTGAAGAATGGGTTTCGAGCATGTTTCAGGAAATGACTACGATCTGTGACCAAATAGTGTTTGTTCCCATATTTAGATACATCTGTGAGACTCTTTCCATATATAGAGTTTGATACGAGTTTGAAAGCCTTTTTTTTTATCGCGCATTTGGTACTGGCTCGTTCACGAACATTGGTTTCAATGAAGTCTTTAAGGTAACTCTCCTGCTCGAATTCGTAGATGTCGTGAACTTTAGCTACTTCTAATCCAATGCGCATGAGCAACTGTAACAAGTCCAGACTAACGAGGTAGTCTTTCTGAGGAAGATGAGAAGCAATTAATTTAGTGTTGTTTTTAGGCAGACCGCGACTTTCTTCTGTAAGAATATTCTTACTGTAGGGTGAAATGTGTTCCTCAGTAATGCATGTATGTGAAAGAACTAGGGGCAGTTCATCTGTATACCTAGCTACCTCAGGTCGGACCTGGAGTGTATCACACAACACCCAATATCCCTTGGTCCCGTCACATGGGATATTCTCCAAACCTTGCTCCAGCAGTACGTCACGCTCATCATGTGTCAGTTTCCGGATCCCGCCCCGAGGGAGTAGTTCAGTCATACACGCCCCGTAAAGACTATTAAAGTCTAAGTAAATGATGTAGCTACTATCTTCCCCTAGATCTAAGCCTGTGTGCTGGTTCTCCACATTCGTGTACTGTCTCGTCACACTGGTGAACCCACCTCGGAGATTCCGACGAAGTAAATCATATAACATTGGGTCTGACACAACATCAAGTTGAACTTTCGATTTAAGCAAGAACGCATCCCAAGCAAATGAGGGTAAAGAAATGTAGTGTGAAATGTCTAATTTGTAGAGAGCAAGCATGGTATCTCGCCAGACTGTGAACACATCGGCTAGCAATCCTGTGTCCACTTTGAGGTAAAGGAGCAGATACTCCCCTATGTTGCGACATTTAGCCAAATCAAAAATTTCTAAGGCTTGTTTATAATCTGTTTCTGACAACTCTTCGTCTTTTAGTGTATTGTAAAACTTATCACGAGAAGGGAGTTGTGGTTCATCTAACACAGACATAGAGGATAAATAATCATAGCAGAATGATTGTTTACCCTTCAACAGTTTTGGGATGGCTGCTTTATTTACCCCTTTTAACATAGCCAAAGTGAATGTGGTAGGTTTCCCACTATCAATATGATCCTTGGCTATTCTTCCTAGCGAGCCGTTGAGAAGGGCTAAACTATCCAAAAATCTTAAGTTGTTCACATCAACTTTCATAAATTTAAATCCATCCTTGGCTAATATATCTATTTCACTTCCTGGTCTATCTCTCATCTCGTTTAGGATTACTCCTAAATCATAGGAAGCGTTGTGTGAAAAAGTGTATAGGAACTTGTATGAATTTACACACTGCAAATTACATCTATCACAGTAAGCTGCTTGATAATTGTGGAATCTTACTGTGTGGTCGTGATGACGGACTTTGATTACATCTTCTCCGTTAAAAGGTTCATCACAGAGTTCACAGGCTGTTTTTGTCTCAAATAGTGCCTGCTGTTGCTGAGACATGTGAAGTTCATAGGATACTAACCCCTTCTTGATTCGTGCCCATGACGCTTCTAGCGTGGTTACAAAGTGATTGACCGCATCTTTACCCAAATAAGTATCTTTCTCAACAATATTCTTCTGTCTGTCAATGATGATGTACGCATACGCCACTGCATTGTGACGTGTTTCTATCATTCCCTTAGGGTTCGAGCGGTCTAGCATGCACTCAAAGTCATAAAAGCACATGTGACTAGGACCATAACCCCGTCCATAGTTACGGAAAGTAATCTTCCTCTCTGGTGGGTAGAATTTGAGAGTCTGATGTACTTTGCATGTACTTTCATGACTCTGCATGCTATCTGCTGGGAGTGATATCAAACAACAATGACAGAAGCTGTGATGACTCGGGATGCGATCACCATGATCTCGTATATTACGTACATATTGGTTAAAATCCTTAATTAATACTAAATGTTGAGCTTCCAACATCAGCAATGGTATGACATCTGTATATCCTCCTCTTCCCTTCCTAGCCAGTGTAATGTAGTGTCGTTGTTGTTGTCGTCTAGCATTTTCATCTCTTTCTAGTGAATAGATGAATATACTGACTTTATTCATTTTCTCTACCTTGAGAATATCCTCAAACGTCACTGCAGAATTGACATCTGCTGGCCATTTCATGTGTCTGAGACACCAACTAGCATTCACAGATCTAGCGCGAATATTATCTAGGTGCATTCCCTTAGCTAAACATTTATAAGCTGCAACACACTGCATAAGGCAAATATCAGCCTCTCCCTCTGGATTGAAAACCAACTTTTTTCCACGCAAGCCTTCAGGATAGTCTACATGCGAGCCTAATCTTATCGGATGTTCTATCTGACCACAGTTAATGTAAAACCCGGTGAGCCGCTCAACCAAGACATTGGACCCTTCCTTCGCTTCCAGATACTGGGATATTTTCTCTGTCAATTCATCAGCCCAAAAATCAATAAGAGTTTCTACTTCCTCTAGAGTAATTCTCTGCCCCTCACCTCGTATGGGAAAGCCGTCGTTATTTATAGGATCCAATAGATTATCCTCCCTGTCTTGTTGTACATTTAAATTTCTCACAATTAGAGTGATGTCTGGGTAAATTAGGAGGAATGGGTGTCGTGGAGAGAAGAGGGCGCGTATCTCATTAATGAAAAAATCCCTATATGTTCTCAGATAGAGTCCTGGTGAGGTGTTAACATGTTCTGGTATGGAGAATGAAAGCCGGACATAACTGCCGTTATAGTTATCAATTCGATCCAGCAGCCGAGGTTGAATTTCTAGGGCAGGTGGAGGAGAGGGGGAAAGAGGTGGAGGGGGTGAAGGGATGGGGCTGGGAGGGGTGGGGGGTGGTGATAACCCTCCCCCTCCGAGATGAATGGGTGAGACCACTGGCTCAGCTACTACGCCAGACGGTGCTAACAAGTCAGAATTGACAGACGCTGGCGGGTCAAGGTCACGGTCTGCTGAGCTGTCGTCTGAGTCACTGTCTGAGATGAAAATGGTACGATTCTCACCACTGCTGCTGCTGCTGCTGCTGCTGCTGCTGCTGCTGTTGCTGTCATAGCTGTCGCTGATTGATTGGGGTATGGGGCTGGGGGAGGAATGGGGGGTTGAGTGAGCGGGTGAACGAGTCCTCCTCCTCCCCTCCCTGTGAGAGCCGGAAGTGGCTACTGCCCGCCCTGCTGTGTCACTCTCACTGCCACTGCTGCTGCAGCTGTCGCTGGATGCCAAATCTATGCACAGCGGTGTGTCGTCTGTAAAAAAAGAAAACATATTATCTCTAGAAAGAATGAAGCATATATATATATATATCTATATATATATATATATATATATATATATATATATATATATATATATATATATATATATATATATATATATATATATATATATATGAATGAAAGCGTATATATTATGAGGTATGGGAACAGACTAGTGTGGATTAATATGTTTAGGAAATAGACTGAAATCAGACAGTAATAATAACTTACTTATGTCCTGGTGAAGGGGTTGAGCAGGTGAGTGGGTATGAATTCGTAACATCGTGTTAACAGGGGGCGATACGGTCTCGTAGCCCCCCATCTGGCGGGGTGGCTGACCTTGATGAAGGGGTGGGGGGTGGCCGCGAGTGAGATGTGCACTCCTTAGCTCAGTGTGTGAGGAATGGGGTATAGGCTCGATGACGTCGATCTGTTCCCTCCGTCGATTGAGGTACGGATTATAACCTGAAATGGAACAAATGATATTCAGCATGGGTGAATGGGGAAAAATATGTTTATTATTATGCATGTGTGTTCGCTTGCAAGTGGATGAAATACAGATACGAGAAGTGTATTTTATATGCTACCTACGTTTATGTGAAGTTTCATTCCGGCGATGACCTCCTCGCGGGGTGGGTGAGCAATAAGGACACTTCACGGTTTTGTAAACTGAAATTGGAAAGAACATATTTAACTGTGTGGAATGTAATAGCTCGAATGAGAAAATATTCTCACACTATAGTAGTTTACACGCGATATTTCACCTGTGGATGACATAAAATGAACTGTGGAATATTAAATATGAATAACACTCACGGTTATCACAGAAAATCTGCTGACATCGCTTGCATTTGATGTCGTAATGTCCTAGGGGCGGTTTTTCACAGCTAGCGCATTGCAGTCGACACAGTTGATTCGGTGATGGAATATAAAACACTCCGCATTTCATGCATGCTGTAGAGCTTCGCCTTTCCATGACATGGAGCTGTATGACGCGTGTGTAGCGGATGAAGTCTCGCAGGGAACTGGCGGGGCGTTTGTGTGTGAGGGGAGTGAAACGACCTGGGTCAAATGAGAAGTGATTGATGGGTGACAGGTGAGGGTCTGTCTGTCGGCAGGAGTAAGTACCTCGCGCCTCCTTACCGGAATCCACAGTGTATGGGAAGTCGTCGTGGGACGAACATCTCCACTCTTCTAAAGACAACGAAAACCTTTTAGACAAATGGTCCCCCAGTTCCGCTGGAGAGTGCTCTCTCACCCCTCAACACTTGCGATTTCCTGTAGGGGAGTCAATGGGTTTGTCTAACCACATAATGGCCCAGAGCACTCTCTCCAGACGAAGGGGAAACTCCATCCAGCTCCCATCCCAAAACAACATAACAGGCCGTGCTGCCTTCTCCTCTCATCTACACACTAACTCACGATCAACTCTTTTACTCCTTCCTCCATCTTCCTTCTATTTTCTTACTCTACCACTTACTCTCATCTTTTCTGACCACTTACCTTAACCCCCGAGGACTGTAGCGACGCGCTCCAATTACCTCCGACACGCGCCATAACTTCCGGGAAATTCCCATAACCCGCGAGGACTAGAGGGACGCGCGCCACCTGTCAGCTGCCCAACATGACCTCCCCTCTTTCCTGTCCACATACCCAAACACAACACGCCAAAACTTCCGGGAAATTCCCCCAAAAGCCTGTGTGACTAGACACACGCGCGCCACCTGTCAGGTGAGAGCGTCCGAAACTTCCGGGAAATTCCCCCAAAACCTGTGTGACTAGACACGCGCGCGGCACCTGTCGGCTGGCACTCAAGAGTGCCACCTGGGGCAGCTGGTGCGCGCGGTCGTAGTCTATCACTGTATATCATGTCTTGTAAATATCACTGTATATCATGTCTTGTAAATATCACTGTATATCATGTCTTGTAAACATCACTGTTTATCATGTCTTGTAAATATCACTGTTTATCATGTCTTGTAAATATCACTGTTTATCATGTCTTGTAAATATCACTGTATATCATGTCTTGTAAATATCACTGTATATCATGTCTTGTAAATATCACTGTATATCATGTCTTGTAAATATCACTGTATATCATGTCTTGTAAATATCACTGTATATCATGTCTTGTAAATATCACTGTTTATCATGTCTTGTAAATATCACTGTATATCATGTCTTGTAAATATCACTGTTTATCATGTCTTGTAAATATCACTGTATATCATGTCTTGTAAATATCACTGTATATCATGTCTTGTAAATATCACTGTATATCATGTCTTGTAAATATCACTGTATATCATGTCTTGTAAATATCACTGTTTATCATGTCTTGTAAATATCACTGTATATCATGTCTTGTAAATATCACTGTATATCATGTCTTGTAAATATCACTGTATATCATGTCTTGTAAATATCACTGTTTATCATGTCTTGTAAATATCACTGTTTATCATGTCTTGTAAATATCACTGTATATCATGTCTTGTAAATATCACTGTATATCATGTCTTGTAAATATCACTGTATATCATGTCTTGTAAATATCACTGTTTATCATGTCTTGTAAATATCACTGTATATCATGTCTTGTAAATATCACTGTTTATCATGTCTTGTAAATATCACTGTATATCATGTCTTGTAAATATCACTGTATATCATGTCTTGTAAATATCACTGTATATCATGTCTTCAAATGTTAGTTTGGGCAAAAATAACTTTTTGTTTTTAATGAGTGCATCGAGCACACTCAAGCGGCTTTAGGCACCGTTAAATATTTTCCCTCAAAAAGTGAGGATTTCGAGAAAGCGTGAAAATATTTGTCTGTGGCTCAGGTTGCCGTCTTCGTCTCTATATGACATCGGAGAGCACTTAGCATGTTTCCTTCTGCAGAACGGCAAGTGGACAGGGCTCCCGGGGGCCATCATCAGCGGGAAGGCGGACATGATCATGACCTCTATCAAGATCAACTCGCAGCGGGAAGAGGTGCTGGACTTCACCGTGCCCTTCCTCGACACCGGCATCGCCATCGTCGTGGCCAAGAGGACCGGCATCATCTCACCCACCGCCTTCCTTGGTGAGTAAATGACGACTGTCTCTTGAGTAATTGTCGACCACCATTTGGTCACCACTTGGTCCGGGAGACATCTCCCGTCACGCAGGGTGCAGTTGCGCCTCCACAGATCTCCAGTATCATCTTTTGATGCTGGTAATGGCTCGAAAGGGCCACCACTTACGGGCTATTTATGCCCGTGCCACCTCTTGGGTGGCTTAATCTTCATCAATCAATCAATCAATCAGTAATTGTCCTGCGAGGTGAGTGACTGATGAGTACTCTGTTTGGTCATCAGAGTACAACTCTGATGAGTTGTTTGGTGAGTACTCTGCGTGGTCTCACGTGGGAAGGGAATGGAATTATCAGGGATGGATTGATTGATTGATAAAGTTTAAGTCACCCAAAAAGTGGCACGGGCATGAATAGCCCTTTGGAGCACGGGCCCTTTGGAGCCATTATCAGTACCAATAGCTGATACTTGGGATCTGTGGATGAATTATCAGGGGGAAAGCGCCAAACTATGACGGCTATAGCACTGGGAAGGGGGGGGGGGGTAAAGATAAGGATTAGGGATGGGATGGGGGAAAGGAATGGTGCACCAACCACTTGAACGGTCGGGGATTGAACGCCAACCTGCATGACGCTTGACTCCAGCCCAACTGGTTGGGCAGGGTAGTCGTCATAGAATTAGCTACGAGCAAGGAAGAATTTTGATCATATGTCGCATTCTTCCAAGAAAGAGAGTGTTGGAAATGAATGGTTGTCGAGGGCACTTGGTGTCAGTTACTGACCGGACAAATATTGTAAATCAAATGCAATATCATTCATAGATAATGAGGACGGAATGACGTGTATGCTCGGGATGGGGTGCATCTATCGAGGGCTGGGGTTATCTTGAGGTTATCTTGAGATGATTTCGGGGCTTTAGTGTCCCCGCGGCCCGGTCCTCGACCAGGCCTCCACCCCCAGGAAGCAGCCCGTGACAGCTGGCTAACACCCAGGTACCTATTTTACTGCTAGGTAACAGGGGCATAGGGTGAAAGAAACTCTGCCCATTGTTTCTCGCCGGCGCCTGGGATTGAACCCAAGACCACAGGATCACAAGTCCCGCGTGCTGTCCGCTCGGCCGACCGGCTCCCTGGGTTGTTGCTGTTGCCAACTCGTTGGAACCTGTGGTGGGAGAGGTTGGGTTGGGTTTAAGCTGTTGGTAGATAGTGATATGGGAATTAATACGGAGAAAGGAGGCAATAAACGTATGTGTTTGTGGGGGAAAAATACTTGCAAAATGAACAGGGAAAGAGGACATCAAAATAGCAATACACTTTTTTTTTTTTGAGATATATACAAGAGTTGTTACATGGTTGTAGAGCCACTAGTACGCGTAGCGTGTCGGGCAGGTCCCTGGAATACGATCCCCGCCGCGAAGAATCGTTGTTACAACCAATTACTCATTTTACTGTTGAGTTAAACAGAGGCTACAGTTAAGGATTTGCGCCCAGTAAATCCTCCCCGGCCAGGATACGAACCCATGACAAAGCGCTCGCGGAACGCCAGGCGAGTGACTTACCACTGCACCACGGAGACTGGCACTTAGGGTATATTACACAAACAGTAGGAGTCTAAGACACAAAATAAATGATTTAAATGCTCTTGTCTGCAGAGAAACGATAGATATCATTGCACTTACCGAAACATGGATGAATGTAGAAAACTAATCTATTAGCTGAATATCAAATAAACGGATTTAAACTGTTTCACACAGATAGATATATTAGACAAAGTGGGGGAGTAGCCATATATGTTAGGGTAATTTTAAAAATAGCCTCAAAGGAAATTAAATCAAAGCCACACACAGAAACTATTTGGCTAGAATTAAACGAAAAAGCTAAAAATCCTGTAATATGAGTTCTATACAGGCCCACCAAGCTTGGACATAATTGAAGCAAAGCATTTATGATAAGAAATATCTAGAGCGTCTAAGTGAAGCAGTTGACCAGACCACACACTAGAAATTGAAGGGACGACGACGTTTCGGTCCGTCCTGGACCATTCTCAAGTCTCACAATCGACTTGAGAATGGTCCAGGACGGACCGAAACGTCGTCGTCCCTTCAATTTCTAGTGTGTGGTCTGGTCAACATACTTCAGCCACGTTATTGTGACTCATCGCCTAAGTGAAGCAGTATTTGTGTCATGGATGACCTTAATTTTTGTGGAATAAACTGGCTTAACAGGACAGGGAATAATGAAAAGGAAGATTTTCAATAATTAATTGACGATTGCTTTCTTATGCAACACATTAAGAAACCAACGCGTGAAAATATTTTAGACTTGGTGTTAACTAACAGGGAAACGCAAATTAATGACATCGAAATAGGGAATGAGCTAGGGAACAGTGATCACAAAGAAATCCGAGTTAGCATAAAATGGAATAGATTTGTAGGAGAAAATTCTGTTAAAGTGCCAGATTTTCTAAAAGCTGATTTTAATAGTCTAATAAATTTTTGGGGTCAAATAAATTGGGCATAGGGGGTGGGCCGGTCTTGGAATGAGACGTGAACCCAACGATAGGTGATGTAAACAGGGATTTCGATGTGGATTCAAAATATAGCTTATTTAAAAATATTCTAAGCAAAGCACAGTATACCATACAAATTGAATAGATCAAATAATAATGACCCGAAATGGATAACAAAAGATTTGAAGAACCTTATAGGTAGAAAAGTGAGCTTTGGTACTAAAGGACTAAGAATGGGGGAAGTTAGTTTAGAGTAAGAATTCGTACAACTGGTTGGAAATGTTAAAAAAAGAGATAAGGAGAGCAAAAAGAAACTATGAAGTTCGCATAGCAGGGCAAGCGAAGACAAATCCTAAAGGAGTTTTTCAGTTATATCGAACAAAGATTAGGAGAAAGGATAGATTCATTAAAAACTGGTACAGGTCAGATGACGGATAATGACGAAGAGATGATAAGTATTTTAAATAATTTTTTTATCTCTGTATTTACTAAAGAGGAACTTAACAATATGCCTTCAGCTGAACAAGTCTATGTGGGTGGGGACGAACTCGTTTCCTGGCAGCTGACAATTGGGAGTTTATAAAGAATCTCGGACAAAGAGGGCATGTCTTAAGAGCCTTGCACTGTATCCATATTTCGCTTCCAGTAGATAAACGACATATGAGATGAAGAAACAAGTAGTGTATTGTGAAGACTAATAATAAACAGCAGCTCCCCTATGACTATCACCATTGGTCAAACTATTATGTATTAGCGATAAGACCTACCATTAATGTATATTGACTTACTGTAAATGTATAGCTCTTGAAATAGCACTTTCTCTGTAACTAGCTATCATTGTAACTATAAGGTGTGAAGGATAGATGAAATTGTTTATGTAATAATCGAAGATGAGGTCTGATAAATTTATTTATTTATTTATTTATTTATTTATGCATATACAAGAATGTACATAAGGAATGTGAGGATACAAATATGGTAATTACAGTCTTGTAAAGCCACTAGCACGCGCAGCGTTTCGGGCAGTAGAGAGGCAATAAAGACCTTTTGTGCCCTCTGTAATGCTTTTTTGCGCTACCGCTCACAGGATGAGTATGGGGTTCTTACATGGGTCACATTGTTCTTGCAGGCTGTGGTGATCATTCTATACATTGGTCTTCTTCTAAAATAATCTTTCCTGGTTTCCATGAATATGACACTCCAAGACATGCATCTCTTCACAGATATCAAATAAACGGATTTAAACTATTTCACACAGATATATTAGATTACTATATATACTATTTCACACAGATATATTATGGGGCCTCGTAGCCTGGTGGATAGCGCGCAGGACTCGTAATTCTGTGGCGCGGGTTCGATTCCCGCACGAGGCAGAAACAAATGGGCAAAGTTTCTTTCGCCCTGAATGCCCCTGTTACCTAGCAGTAAATAGGTACCTGGGTGTTAGTCAGCTGTCACGGGCTGCTTCCTGGGGGTGGAGGCCTGGTCGAGGACCGGGCCGCGGGGACACTAAAAGCCCCGAAATCATCTCAAGATAACCTCAAGATAAGGTTGAGGCTTGTATTAGAACATTATCTGCATACCCCACTTGTTGTGTTCTTTTCGCAAATTTAACATTTGTAGTGGCGTTCATAAGAATAGTGTAGGCTTAAGTCTTCTCCTTGGGGGGGGGGGGGAGTTGAGGGTGTCCAGAGTTCCATACCCGCCAAACACACACCGAAACTACGACGTTGGTACAACGTTGGAACAAGTTTTAACACCTCCTAACAGTCGTACTTAATACACAGTACACAGAGTACTTAGCTGTGTCATTCGTAAGTAATTAACTACACAATTTGTTGTGCTCCGTGAAATCATCCAGCTCGGCAGTGGAGCGGGATGATTTCATGGCAGTGGAAAACTTTTTTTCACTGTAGTGGAAGGAGACTTGTTTTCTGGCAGCTGACAATTGCCAGCTGCCAGTTATAAAGTAGTTTATAAAGAATCTAGGACAAATTGGGTGTGTCTTAGAGCTTGTTTACCATTGAACAAACATTCTATTCTGTTCTATCATGTTAGTGTGTCCTATGACGTCATGATTCTTATATGTCATATTGTTCAAGTAGATAACTTCTAGTAGGCTGTAGTGATCATCCTATTCATCCATCATCCTTCTAAAATAATCTTTCCTGGTTTCCATTAATATTGTACTCTTCACAGATGCCGTCTTGTCGACTTCACTCTGATATTTAATCTTAATGAGTTAATGTTGCTTAAGCCTTAAGCAACACATTCAGATGAACAGATAAATTAACTAGTTCATTGGGATGTTGTCATAGGGAAAACGATCCATATTATGATTAGAACGGATTATTATACAAATAAGGAATAAGACAAATAGGTAATTGGTATTTATTTCTAGATTTATTTCATAAACCAGGCCGTCCTCATAAACAAAGACCAAAGTCTATTCCATCCACCCGCCAAACCCCCTGTTCATGACCGACAAATATAATAACATTAATTTATATTCGAGAAAATTCCTGTTTCAAATTAATAGTTAAAATTGATGAATGCGTCTGTGGGGTCGACCTCTGTATGGAATGGACTTGATCTGAGGATGGGTTGGCATAAATATTAAAACATCTGCAGTGTAGGAGAAACATACTAAACTTATAGAAAACTTTATTTGAGAAAATAAATATTGTACAACATTCGTAATGATTAAAATTGACAAACAGAAAGTTATGCTACAGTGAGGTAATTAATGCTTATTGCTTAAAAAATCCATCAAGTAATTAGTTTTTAGCCAGAATTTACGAGATTAAGAAGCCATTGAAAGATCTAAGGAAATTTACACATTTCGCAAAACTTATCTTCCTTGCTACTGTCTCCCTTCCATTCGTTGAAGATTCTGCCACCAGTTCTGTGGCTACTGGTGTCACTGTCACCAGTCGTGTCACAGCTGCTGCTACAACCGTTGGGGTTCTCTTCGCCACTTTCCGTGTTGACCTCAACGCTGCCAAAATCTTCACTATCAGGGTTACGACCGACAGTGTTCCTCCAGGCAAGAATGTCAGCTTTGAGGTGTGGCAGGCGACTGTAGGAGCCGTGGTCCAGAGGGCGCCGTGTAAAGGGGTCGGAAGGAGACTCTAGCAGCAGATGGATCAGCGTCGACTCGTCCACCACCATCTTGGACGAATGCAGCAGCACCGGCGCCTCCATCACTGCCTGGGTTATGCTGTCCATGAACTTCTCCGGGCATTCCTCCGTCGACTCCTCACATGGATTTGGAAAGTATTGGAAGGAAAAGCCTGAGCTGTTGAGGGAAGACAATAGCTGGGCGTGGTCAGCTTTCAGAACTCTCCAAATTAACCTAAACTGTTTTTGCAAGGAAATGTTTTTGAAAATTTTACTTAATCCAGCGGTAAATGAGAAGTAGGTGGCGGAATCAACAATTTGGGGCGTGGATCTTACAGCAACTACGGATGATGTTATAGTGACAAGAGCGGAAGCTGCAACCTGAGCCAGACCAGGACACTGGAAAGCCATCATAGTAGGTGGCCTGACTACCAATAACAAAAAGATGTCACAGATGCAGTTAAATATAAGAGCAGATGAAGACAAATCAAGAGAGCTGGCACGGTTCATCTCTACTGTCGCCTTTGCCTTTTGGGCCAACAGCCTAATAATGCTGTTGAAGAAAATCACTTCTGGTCCAATCTTCAGATTCTTGACCTGGTCCACGGCAGCTGCAGTAACAGCAACTAGATAACCATACTTATGGAGATTATACAACACCTTGGTAAGCGAGTAAAAGAGTTTCATTTGTGAGTAACCGCCCGTAAGATGGTCCAGCTGCATGCACGCACTTGCAGACACCAACCCTGCAGCTGCTTGCGTGCCTATGGTAGCGTCCTGAAGGTACGTCTCAGGCCACATACCAATGAAGCGAAGCATTTCCATACGCAGGTACTTGTTTGGGCACAAAATGGGGTCGGTGAACATCCTGAGTATCCAGGACTTTACGCACGTACACTTTAGTATGCCGAAATCCAGAATTTGTCCTGTGCTCCAGTGTTTGGCCAGGTCTACCACATACCAAAGGACGTTCTCCCATTCACCCGTCATCCTGACTGAGGACGTTTCCATACGTTTAGCTAGAACGTTAGCCAGATACATACTGAGATGAACCTTTTCTGTGGCTAATTTTTGTAGATTTTCAATTTGAATATTGAACATTCCTTCTATGAACTTTGCCATTCGTAAAAGATGAACAGCACATATTCTAGGGGATAATCTCCGCGCATAGTTTGGGAAGTATTCACTCACATAAATGTGAGAGAATAAATGTGAATCCATTATCACACCAAGAAAATGTAGTCACGATGCAACAGAGAGGACGATGGTGACCAATGACACTCGTGAACTTCGGAATGCAAGTGGACAATTTACAATAACAGTTGACCTTATATTCTCGAGCTCCATGTGACTGAGGTGAGTCACATGAACCCCAGGTGAGGCGAGTCTTCTGCTCTCACTGATTCATGCGTCGTCCCTTCAATTTCTAGTGTGTGGTCTGGTCAACAAAACGTCATATATATTTAGTAGTAACCTTTCTTATAAAATGAATATGCAAGACAATGCCGCCCTTTGCATTTTTTAAGCACCCTGGCGAACACTTAGTCAGGCCTAGGTAAGGTGGTTTGGTTACCTTGATTTACGGAGTGTTACTACTGTTGACCTGACCACACACTAGACAGTGAAGGGACGACGACGTTTCGGTCCGTCCTGGACACTCTCAAGTCGAGGGGTGAGTGTTTACACTGCAGGTTGAAAGTGACTGATGCATGGTAAAAGTCATAGGTTTGAAGATTAAGTCTTTTCTTCTCTGTTCTTCATTCATCTTCGTTCAAGAGCTATAGTTTCTAAAAAAAAATAGTTGACACTCACACAATCTCTCCTCGCGCTGAGAGGACCGCGGCCTGGATGTCGCACCTGGGTCTTATTAAGTCTATAAGTCAAATATTGACTCTCGTAAATTTTAGTCAGTCAATCTTGTGAACCGTTTGTTTTGATGATTATGATGGGCTTAAATTGAATCATTAAAAATTTGCATAGATTAAAAAACAGAAGGACAATTACAAATCCATCTAAACGATGCAATTAGGGTTTTGAAATGGACGAATGACAGGTAGATTCAGTTTATTTCTGAAAATATTGGGCTCTGAGAATCTGTTGGGTTCTCCATTATATAATAATAGTAAAGTTACCATATATCAGACGATGAGTCACAATTATGAGGCTGAAGATATGATGACTAAACCACTCACCAGAATATGATGACACCATCCTGGACCATTATCTGGTCCCATCACAATCTATCACAGCGGCCTTCGTCTCATAATTCACCTTTGTGACGGTGATTGCTCCGTCACACACCGTCATAGGGACCACCTAGTCATCACAGGTGACGCAGATAAGGAAACTACCATAGCGGAACGGGGGGAGATTTGTCGGAATTTCAGAGATTACGAGACATGCACTGACCACCTGAGGGCACTTGTGGTGTTGCTGTGCAAGGTAAGCACACACCTGCACAGGCACACCTGCACAGGCACACCTGCACAGGCACACCTGTGTAGGTGTGAAACACGCACGCCAGACGCCCATGATGTTTACGAAAAGACACTAATGAGAAAGCGTATTAAGATACACGGATAATTGATCATCTTGCGAGTGGGTTGAGGAAGCACACATTACTCTCAAGATAACTGTCAGGAGGCCATTAGGACCGTGGGGTGATAAGGAGGAGTGAGGTGTATAGTCGAGATGGTGGGGTGAGTGATTGTGAGGAGGGGGAGGGATGAGTGATTGTGAGGAGGAGGGGGGGACTGATTGTGAGGAGGGAAAGGGGTGAGTGATTGTGAGGAGGGGAGGGGTGATTGATTGTGAGGAGGGGAGGGGTGATTGATTGTAAGGAGGAGGAGGAGGAGGGGTGAGTGATTGTGAGGAGGGGGAGGGATGAGTGATTGTGAGGAGGAGGGGGGACTGATTGTGACCATCATGACTCACCCGTCACTCATCCACCGCGAGTCCTCGCAGCACATCGTATATTCATTGATATTACCGCTGATCTCTGATTAGTATGCGGGACTCTCTCGTCCCACCTCTCTCTTTGTCTCTTCTTCTCCTCCTCTATATCCTCTCGATGACTGCACCAGGACAGATGTTAGGAGACGTGCGTATGTGGAGAATGATAAGGGGACATAGCTCGGGTGCAGGGGGGGGGAGTTGTGTAAAACCCTGGTTTCTGCCTCGGAGAGGCTGCAGGATCCAGTAAGTTCAGTGGAACTTCGGTTTCAACTTTTGACCATGTCGTAGCTCAGTCGATTAAGGCAGCGTTTGGGATGCTCTCGGACGCAGGTTCGAATCCTCGTCATGGCCCTTGTGGATTTGTTCAGGGTCAAAAGAGATGGTCGCGAGGAGCCATAGAGAGAGGAGCGGCGACAAAAACAGAGGTGGACGGGAGAGGGAGACATGCCGCACCAAAGGGCAGCACATTGTGTCCACGACCTCGACTAATATTTACCAGGCAACTCTCGCATCGGAAAGCGCAAGCAGTACGCTTCCCACAGCAGTATGTGGGCAGAGGAAGCCCGGCCACCAGGTGGCGCCGTCGGCGGAGACATCCTATCCGGCACCCCATAAACTAACTCCTTCACCCGCGGCACCCAGATACTGGAAGAGCACCACGGGATCGGAAGCACCCGGGTAGGGCATCCTGAGAAAAGCAAAACACCTGACCTTCACGGGTCATGACATCGGCAGTCTGAGCTAGGCGCTCCCCACCCCCCCCCCCCACCAGACCGGGGCAATGAAGGAGGGGGGAACCGCAGAGGACGCAGGTGCTGCACTGTCCCCGCCACTGGGCACCGGAGCCGAGCCCCCCCCCCTCTGGCGCACATCCTTCTTTGGCACCATTACGAGGTCCCGATCACCAGGGTCCACCCCTCACCGCGGGGATCCAATAGCAGGAGGCGCCGAGGGGGAGTACAGGAAGCAACTCTGAGCCCCTCACAGCCGGAGCACCATACTCTCCCCCAGCTCCTCCCAAGGCACACCACGAAGGGAAGACACACTCCAAGCCCGCCGCGATCTCTTCGAGACAGGCCGCACCACACTACTCCCACCAGGCCCCTCCGCAGGCACGGCCACCATCACTACACCCACACTGTCCGAAGAATCCACAAAGGCCACATCGCCCACACTGTCGAAACAGCCTCGGAACACCGGCGCGCACGTTTTTGCAAAGGGATGGAAGCATCAGAAAGACACTCGGGCATGGCAGGCACCTTCCCCGGCCGAAGCACCCCCTCCAAAACAGAAGAACCCACGCCCCCAAGAGCCACGACGACGTCCACAGGCGGGGGCGGGACATGGGCCTCCACTGGGACATCCTCCACTACATGCAGCGCAGACGACGACCCAACACACACCGGCTCAACAACCCCAGGGGCCATGTCGGAAAATCCGACACCATTTAATAATCATACAGATAATAGCTGTATTACCAACAAGTTACCCATAGAAAACGTAACTTGTAGTGGAATTACCATCTAAAGAAAACGGGATATCATCACCACATACCATTATAAATTGACCAGCTATTCTGCTGGGAATTATTCTTAAATACATTAGTCTTTGGACTTTACCATCATAAAAACATCTTATATAAATTAACTTAATTATCAATATTAAAGTAGAGTAAATGTGACCCTTCTATCACTTTCTGACATGTGGACAATGTAAGCCAGGCGTCAGAGTGAGGAAGGAGGGCAGCCATTGTTTATATTGAGACCAGAGGCTCACACGGGAGCAAATTCGGCTCCTGTTAAATTTACTTGGACGTAGTGTTATGGAAACCAAAGGTGTACCATTTTTCAACACGCTGTCTACATATCAAGTTAAGTGTTCTTTCCGAAACCCATTATCTATCATTAGTGGCCATTAATGTCATTGGATAGGGTTTGCCGGTTAGAACGCGAAATCGCCTCATACTAAAGGTAATTAAGCCAGGTCTTTATTGTTCCATGTACTGTATAGTGTTTTCTCTGATATAGCTTGTCATATATAGGATTCTGGCTTCACAGCTAGCGCACTTTTGACAGGTCAAGACGAGGAAGCAAGATTTGTGCACCAGTTACTGGGTGATGGAAGCTACCTCAAAGAGGATAATTTGGTGTCTACACCCTAGTTATACCTGGTGGACTAACCTGCTGTACTATAAGATAAGGAACCACTTCAATGTATGTAGTTAATACTGTAGTTTGATTGGCTGCATATATATAAATATAACCCCCCTAATGTGTAGAGGATCGATTTGTGAGATTAAGAGATTATTGCAGAAATACAGTCCACTTATCATTATACAAATTGCTATCGAAGTATATAAATTAACGTAAATATAAATTCATATAAATTAAATAAATATAAATCTCACAGGTCGGTTCCCACATTATTTGGACCTTCGGAACCGGAATATTCGGTCCTTTGAACCCACATTTGGTCATCTTAGTACCGGATGAACCAGTTAACCAGTGGATTCATTAAATATACTAGTGCAGTGTTATTTAAACAAAGGCCGGCCAGTCAAAGACAGCGCCTCGTGGGAGCTCACGAGCCCCCCTCAACTGAGTTCAGCTTCGTCAGTGGTTTCATGCACACCCACAGATATTTGGTGGCGTGTTATTTCGTGAAATGACAGCGCTAATATTGAAGCCAGCCAAATTAGTGGCTGTGTCCTCGCAAGATTGTTCACGGATTTCGTGGTGTTACATTTCGCGAGAGATTATCTACGAATTTTGTGGAGTTTATTTCGCGAGGTCACTAATAATATTTAATACTTCTTGATAATATTAGAAGTTTCATAGAGGCTAATTAAGAGGCTATTAACAATAATTGTGTATATTATTTCTCCAAAATAGAGAATTATTTAATATATATTGCACTAGTGATCACAGTATAATATTTACTAATTGCCAACCCACAACAGGGTAGGATAAAACCATTGACCAGTTGAACTATTATTGCTCATCCTAGTCCCATTATTACCATAGTCAGTTGTACTATATTCAACAACCTAACACCATTAATGAATGGTCCAGACCCTATTTTGGGTGTAATTTTTATCAACTCGAGTTGAGTTGTGTATATATAATAATTTACTTATGATCATTACACCTTTGAGTGATTAATTAGTGTCTCTACCATCCTAGGGTGATATAGAAGAGCTAACCTAAAGGTACTTCCATGACACTGGTTTATCACTCAAATCATTAGTGTGGATGATTGTATATATATATAGTGTGTATTAATTTTAAGTGCTAACCTCTAGTAGAGGTAGGATTATTGCCTAGTGAGTGCAGAATTTAACCCTAGGCTACCATTAGTACTTGCTCACAATTTATGAGCCAGTGGTGCTCAATTAACAAGTCACCATGACTAATCCACAGAAAGCAAAGCGTGCTTTAATAGCAAGCAAACGCCAACTGACAAGAGATCTCAACTTATATGAACAGTTGTTATATGAACCTGTAATTAATTATCATCGGTTGAAAATACCACTGTTACAGATTCAAACCCAATTGCATATATTGAAAGCAAATAGGAAATCTTACCAAAATCAAGTCCACGATGACGTAGTAGTTGAAGATGTGGAACCATTCCTGTCTGACCTAGCACAATATGAAGAAGAAACTCAAGGCAGGTTGGAACATTTACACAGGATAATTGAATCAGAACAAATAGCCAGTACATCAAATAAAGTAGATAATGTTATGGATGATCTGGATCTTTTTGAGAATAAATGTAAAGCCAGATTAGATCCTTTAATCAACAAGGATAAAGCTTCACCCAGTAAAGCTTCACCCACTACAGCTTCACCTAATATTATACCACCAGAAATTAAGCAGTTCTCAGACAATTTATCCACAGTCTCTGTGGATTCTGAAAACCCAATACCTGAAGCTACTAAGTTAACATGCCTCCAAACTAGAGGTGAAGCTGAACCAGTAGTAAAAAATGTAAATGAAAATAGCGACAGCACTAATTTCCCAGTCCAGCCTCCTAGGAATAATGCTGGCAATGAGAAAACTGTCATACATCTAGTACTACAATTGCTGGATTTACCTCAACCTGATCAGACTGCTGACTCATTACAATCCTTCAGCATGGAGTTTGAGTCACTACTAAGAACATTCAGTCTTAAGGTTGATATAACTACTAGTGAATGGATGACCAAAGTAGTCCTTCAACGAAAATTGTCCAGCGATATACTAGATGAATTATATGCACATCAACATAACACCATCCTGACAGTACAGGTCATCACTGAAGGTTTACATTCCATCATAAACAAACGACGTGCAAATGAGGAAGTTAAAGCCTCATGCAAGCCTTCAGAAATAGAAAATAATAGTCAATTAAAGGGTAAACCAACTACCCCAAATAAACATCAGTCAATTACTCTAACATCAAGTTGCAGAAAATCTGACAATGCAGCAGCAACCTCCAAGCCTACTGTTACTAGTTCACCCAAACCGGTAACTTCCAAACGTGCAGTAGGCTGGGGGACATGTATGTTCTGCAAAAAGAAACATTCAACATACTGTTGTGCTAATTATCCAACCAGAGACACTCGTATGGAGCGACTCAAGGAATTAGGGAGATGTGCAAGGTGTCTCAAGTCACACAACATAGACTATTGTGATACCCAATTCAACACCTGTAACAGGTGTAGAAGAGGTAGGCACCAAGCAGCACTGTGCAAATATACGAAATTAAGACCCAAGGTGGAAGATGGCATTCCCACCACAGTACAGTACTGCAAGGTGCAACAAACAAAGAGTGTCCAATCGGCAAAGTCTAAAGGTAATACGACTTTGCCTACTGCCCAAATTACCATCCTGAATAAGAGGGCCAAGGTCCATACCCGTGGGTTGTTTGACCAAGGATCCCAGAGAACATATATTACTAAAACGCTGGCAGATGAATTACAATTAAGGCCTGTAGCCCAGATGTCGTTCAACATCTCAGGGTTTGTAACAGATGCAGGACCTCAAGTCTACCAGGTGGTACAACCATCAGTACGTTTAGGCAGGTACGTCTGTCGAGTACAAGCCATTGTGGTGGACAAAATACCAGTAGACCTACAAGTTCAAGGTCTGAGAGCAACAGCCAAATTCCTGAGAAATAGAGGAATAAAATTGGCAGATAATATTAAGTCTGATCACCTCACTGACTTCGGTCTCCTTGTAGGGACAGACTACTACCATCGATTCATCGGTAGCCCTACTAAATATCAGGGTATAACCATGTTAAACTCTGCAGGAGGTAAATTACTCTCAGGCCCAGTATCAAGCCTGAGGAGACCTATGCCTGCAGATAAACAATACCAATAGAAATCTAAATTTGTCAGCTGATTATATTTCTCCAGTAGCATTATACTAAGGAGATTACAGCTGACTATAGTAACAGAGGTTGATGTTAGTATCATCATTTAAAGCTGAAGATGAGTTCATGAGGCCTCAGTGGCAAATCAGTGAACAGTAGCTTAAGCAGCTACAAGTCACTGCGACCAATGTCACTGAACCCACTGCAGTCTCAGAACCATACTTTACTTTAATGATGAGCTATTCAATCTTCTGAATCAATTAACTAAATTAAACCCCAATAAATCTGATGACTGATTTGATACATTTATTATTTAATCAAGATGTATTCCATGGGCCTCAGTGTTTATATATCAGTGACCAGTTACCTGAAGAAACTTCAAGTTATATCTAATGTCACTGATCTCACTGCAGTCCCTGAATCATACTTGACTGTAGTACTTGATCACATTCAGTCTTCTGGGTTAAATAATATGTAATAAGGCTTGAATATTAGCCTTTCAAGAGTTGACAGGGAAATGAAATCGCATTAGACTTTTAACCCCTGCAACTCTAGTACGGGACATCCGTCCTGTACGAACAGACGCACAAATGTGTGATTACTAACTACTAACATCAAATTAATCTAATAATTCGAAGGAGGAGTATCGGTGTTCGTCTGTTCTAAATAGGACTTCGACCCGTGAGCAGCCCCCTGGGGAATTATGTCGGAAAATCCGACACCATTTAATAATCATACAGATAATAGCTGTATTACCAACAAGTTACCCATAGAAAACGTAACTTGTAGTGGAATTACCATCTAAAGAAAACGGGATATCATCACCACATACCATTATAAATTGACCAGCTATTCTGCTGGGAATTATTCTTAAATACATTAGTCTTTGGACTTTACCATCATAAAAACATCTTATATAAATTAACTTAATTATCAATATTAAAGTAGAGTAAATGTGACCCTTCTATCACTTTCTGACATGTGGACAATGTAAGCCAGGCGTCAGAGGGAGGTAGGAGGGCAGCCATTATTGTTTATATTGAGACCAGAGGCTCACACGGGAGCAAATTCGGCTCCTGTTAAATTTACTTGGACGTAGTGTTATGGAAACCAAAGGTGTACCATTTTTCAACACGCTGTCTACATATCAAGTTAAGTGTTCTTTCCGAAACCCATTATCTATCATTAGTGGCCATTAATGTCATTGGGTAGGGTTAGCCGGTTAGAACGCGAAATCGCCTCATACTAAAGGTAATTAAGCCAGGTCTTTATTGTTCCATGTACTGTATAGTGTTTTCTCTGATATAGCTTGTCATATATAGGATTCTGGCTTCACAGCTAGTGCACTTTTGACAGGTCAAGACGAGGAAGCAAGATTTGTGCACCAGTTACTGGGTGATGGAAGCTACCTCAACGAGGATAATTTGGTGTCTACACCCTAGTTATACCTGGTGGACTAACCTGCTGTACTATAAGATAAGGAACCACTTCAATGTATGTAGTTAATACTGTAGTTTGATTGGCTGCATATATATAAATATAACCCCCCCTAATGTGTAGAGGATCGATTTGTGAGATTAAGAGATTATTGCAGAAATACAGTCCACTTATCATTATACAAATTGCTATCGAAGTATATAAATTAACGTAAATATAAATTCATATAAATTAAATAAATATAAATCTCACAAGTCGGTTCCCACAGGCCACAGCAGTTATCAGACGTGTCACATAAGCCGTAGAACCCGCCGCAACAGGCGGAGCAGCAGACAGGCAATCAGGCGCCTCAGGCACAGCACCCACACCGTCCTCAGAACCGTCCGAATGCAACAGGGGCGGAAAATCCTCCGCATGAAAATCATGCACCCGACCAGTTGCTCCCACGTCGCACGCCGCAGCCAGATGACCCACGTGACCACACCGACAACAGGTGTGTGGTTGACCCCGGTACTGGCAGCGGAGGGTGTAACCCAACACGGACATCGACGACGGTACACTACACCTCAGCGACATCGTCAGGGTGCGGGAGTCCTCAAGCATCCCAACACAGTGCCCGGCAACGACCTTGTTCCAACGAACACTTAACACTGTCCCAAACCGTTCAAAACAGGAGGTTAAAAGATCGTCCTGAAATTCGAAGGGGGCACCATGCACCGCCACATACGTCAAGGCGACACTATGATTCACCACTTTAACAGAACCAGCAGTATAGGGAGAGGGTAAACACGCCCCTCACACCGCTCGAGAGACGCCTGAAAGGCAACCTGGAGGTGGAACTTGACCACAGTACGGTGGCCCTGAAGCAGCTGTACGCCCACTAACTCCGACAGCTGCACATGGAGCACGTCCACCAGGGCGACACCATCCAACAGCTGGTCCACCGGCACGGTAAATATCAGACCAGCCGACAATGTTCTCTTCACTGGAGGGCGAGAAGTCCCCATCGTCACCCCGTCAGTGGCAAACCACCACCAGCAGGGCAACCAGTAATCGTCCAATGTAAACACGAGCCAGGAGTGGAGAGACCTCAGGAACGTCCGACCTGGTCGGTGGTTGCCACTCAGCTCTGTCCCCTCTCCCTCTGTCTGTCTGTCTGTCTGTCTGTGTGTGTGTGTCTCTCTCTCTCTCTCTCTCTCTCTCTCTCTCAACCAACACATATACGCAAGACATGGAAAACGGATGACAGTCAGTGACTATTATTACTATTCTAAGGAATAATCCCTGGCACGAAGGCTGTTTTGCGCGACTTAATTGATACAGAATTAGCTGCTGATCTGTGTACAGCTTCAGCTGACCAGTCGACAGCACCTTCAGTGTCCCCGGTGCTGCTGCTCAGTGTACAGCTTCAGCTGATCAGGAATCAGTATGACTGATGGAAATGATTAGGAGATAATTGCCTAACTGGTAGTCGACACGCGTAACGAGTGGGAAAGGGGGGCGGGTGGGGGTGAATGCCTTAATTAGACATTTCTCAGTACAGGGAGGGATCTAATTCTCTACCTGTCTCTATCATCTAGATGATAGATAGATGCAGAGAATAAGTCATGACAATGTTTCTGAAAACATATCCTGAGCACTTCAGGTGCAAACTCTGTTAGCAGGAACTGGGGCATGATGTCCCACACTACATCACCGAATGCCCAGTTATTAGACCTTTCAGACCCGTTGGCATGAGGTACCTGGAGCTTTGCAATTACTTTATTCACTCTCGTGTTCTTGAAGATATCCTCATATTGCACCCAAAATTTGCCAGTGCAGGCTACTGAACATATGGCCCTGTATGACTAACCATCCTGCGAGATGGGGACTTTTAGTATCACTGCTACCTTATTCACTCTTGTGTTGATATCCTCATAATGCACCCGGAGTCTGCCAGTGTAGACTACTTATCACATGCCTCTGTATGACTAACCATCCTGTGTGATGGGGATTTTTAGCATCACGTAGCTAGTTTTGTGACACACTGTACTCCCCTTCATATAGTCTAGGGTAGCTAGTTCTTGACACACACTGTACTCCCCTTCATATAGTCTAGGGCAGCTAGTTCTTGACACACACTGTACTTCCCTTCATATAGTCTAGGGCAGCTAGTTCTTGACACACACTGTACTTCCCTTCATATAGTCTAGGGCAGTCTTGACACACACTGTACTCCCCTACATATAGTCTAGGGCAGCTAGTTCTTGACACACTCTGTACTCCCCTACATATAGTCTAGGGCAGCAAGTTCTTGACACACACTGTACTCCCCTACATATAGTCTAGGGCAGCTAGTTCTTGACACACTCTGTACTCCCCTACATATAGTCTAGGGCAGCTAGTTCTTGACACACACTGTACTCCCCATCATATAGTCTAGGGCAGCTAGTTCTTGACACACACTGTACTCCCCATCATATAGTCTAGGGCAGCTAGTTCTTGACACACACTGTACTCCCCATCATATAGTCTAGGGCAGTTAGTTATTGACACACACTGTACTCCCCATCATATAGTCTAGGGCAGTTAGTTATTGACACACACTGTACTCCCCATCATATAGTCTAGGGCAGTTAGTTATTGACACACACTGTACTCCCCATCATATAGTCTAGGGCAGCTAGTTCTTGACACACACTGTACTCCCCATCATATAGTCTAGGGCAGCTAGTTCTTGACACACATTGTACTCCCCATCATATAGTCTAGGGCAGCTAGTTCTTGACACACGCTGTACTCCCCATCATATAGTCTAGGGCAGCTAGTTCTTGACACACTCTGTACTCCCCTTCATATAGTCTAGGGTAGCTAGTTCTTGACACACTCTGTACTCCCCATCATATAGTCTAGGGCAGCTAGTTCTTGACACACACTGTACTCCCCATCATATAGTCTAGGGCAGCTAGTTCTTGACACACACTGTACTCCCCATCATATAGTCTAGGGCAGCTAGTTCTTGACACACACTGTACTCCCCATCATATAGTCTAGGGCAGCTAGTTCTTGACACACATTGTACTCCCCATCATATAGTCTAGGGCAGCTAGTTCTTGACACACACTGTACTCCCCTTCATATAGTCTAGGGCAGCTAGTTCTTGACACACACTGTACTCCCCTTCATATAGTCTAGGGCAGCTAGTTCTTGACACACACTGTACTCCCCTTCATATAGTCTAGGGCAGCTAGTTCTTGACACACACTGTACTCCCCTTCATATAGTCCAGGGCAGCTAGTTCTTGACACACTCTGTACTCCCCTTCATATAGTCTAGGGCAGCTAGTTCTTGACACACACTGTACTCCCCATCATATAGTCTAGGGCAGCTAGTTCTTGACACACACTGTACTCCCCTTCATATAGTCTAGGGCAGCTAGTTCTTGACACACACTGTACTCCCCTTCATATAGTCTAGGGCAGCTAGTTCTTGACACACACTGTACTCCCCATCATATAGTCTAGGGCAGCTGTATAAATGCACATGTACCCAAATGAGTTAATAAAAAGTATTATACCAATAATTACATTAGACGGAGGCACATAAAGTAGCTGCCTTGCTCCTTAACACTATCTATATACAAGCTATTCTCCTGCTTATATAGTACTAGTTGTAACGTTGTGCACCTTAGTACTAAGGTGTACATCATGTGCATTGACGTACTAATGATGTGCACCTTAGTACACACATTGACGTACTAAGCAATTACATAGTTGAATATTGTACTATTCACTTCGCAGAATCTGAAAAAAATGAAGCTAAAAAACAAACCTAAATTTTCTTAGGCCGAGTATAGCACACATTTGTACTATATTAGGTCTCAAATAATATATTTGTACAATATATTAGGCCTAGGAAACAATGGGCAGAGTGTCTTTCACCCTGATGTCCCTGTTACCTAGCAGTAAATAGGTACCTGGGTGTTAGTCAGCTGTCATGGGCTGCTTCCTGGAGGCCTGGTCGAGGACCGGGCTGCGGGGACACTTAAGCCCCGAAATCGTCTCAAGATAACCTCAAGATAGGTTAGGTTAGGTTAGGTTGTCTTTGCAACCTTCTGTTGTAAACCGTTTTCCAGTCTGTCCAAATTCAGTAGTACCGATTTGTACTTTCTAATTGTGTTGTAAGTCGGCATATGTACTATGGTCCTCGTCCTCCCTATAAGTACTGCCAAAACAGGAGGATGGGCTGGGATATTTGGTTGGATAGAAAGATAGATGGAGAGACGTGTAGGTGGGTGGATAGATGAATAGATAGATGATAAATTGATTCATATTTGATGCATAGACAGATGGATATTTGATGGATCGGCAGATGGAGGGATCGATAGATGGATATATGACTATAGATGGAGGGATAAATATATATATGGATAGATAGATGGACAGGTGGAAGACACACAGACCGACCCGGGCAACGCCGGGTACCCCCCCCCCTCCCCCCCTCTCCTCCGATTGATAATAAATTGAACTGATGATGTTTCGGTCCGTCCTGGACCCTTAGGGGGCAACGTTTCGGTCCGTCCTGGACCCTTAGGGGGCAACGTTTCGGTCCGTCCTGGTCCCTTAGGGGCAACGTTTCGGTCCGTCCTGGACCCTTAGGGGGCAACGTTTCGGTCCGTCCTGGTCCCTTAGGGGCAACGTTTCGGTCCGTCCTGGACCCTTAGGGGGCAACGTTTCGGTCCGTCCTGGACCCTTAGGGGGCAACGTTTCGGTCCGTCCTGGACCCTTAGGGGCAACGTTTCAGTCCGTCCTGGATCCTTAGGTGCCAACGTTTCGGTCCGTCCTGGACCCTTAGGGGGCAACGTTTCGGTCCGTCCTGGACCCTTAGGGGGCAACGTTTCGGTCCGTCCTGGACCCTTAGGGGGCAACGTTTCGGTCCGTCCTGGACCCTTAGGGGGCAACGTTTCGGTCCGTCCTGGACCCTTAGGGGGCAACGTTTCGGTCCGTCCTGGACCCTTAGGGGGCAACGTTTCGGTCCGTCCTGGACCCTTAGGGGGCAACGTTTCGGTCCGTCCTGGACCCTTAGGGGACAACGTTTCGGTCCGTCCTGGACCCTTAGGGGGCAACGTTTCGGTCCGTCCTGGACCCTTAGGGGGCAACGTTTCGGTCCGTCCTGGACCCTTAGGGGGCAACGTTTCGGTCCGTCCTGGACCCTTAGGGGGCAACGTTTCGGTCCGTCCTGGATCCTTAGGTGCCAACGTTTCGGTCCGTCCTGGACCCTTAGGGGGCAACGTTTCGGTCCGTCCTGGACCCTTAGGGGGCAACGTTTCGGTCCGTCCTGGACCCTTAGGGGGCAACGTTTCGGTCCGTCCTGGACCCTTAGGGGGCAACGTTTCGATCCGTCCTGGTCCCTTAGGGGGCAACGTTTCGGTCCGTCCTGGACCCTTAGGGGGCAACGTTTCGGTCCGTCCTGGACCCTTAGGGGGCAACGTTTCGGTCCGTCCTGGACCCTTAGGGGGCAACGTTTCGGTCCGTCCTGGATCCTTAGGTGCCAACGTTTCGGTCCGTCCTGGACCCTTAGGGGGCAACGTTTCGGTCCGTCCTGGACCCTTAGGGGGCAACGTTTCGGTCCGTCCTGGACCCTTAGGGGGCAACGTTTCGGTCCGTCCTGGACCCTTAGGGGGCAACGTTTCGGTCCGTCCTGGACCCTTAGGGGCAACGTTTCGGTCCGTCCTGGTCCCTTAGGGGGCAACGTTTCGGTCCGTCCTGGACCCTTAGGGGGCAACGTTTCGGTCCGTCCTGGACCCTTAGGGGGCAACGTTTCGGTCCGTCCTGGACCCTTAGGGGGCAACGTTTCGGTCCGTCCTGGATCCTTAGGTGCCAACGTTTCGGTCCGTCCTGGACCCTTAGGTGCCAAGGTTTCGGTCCGTCCTGGTCCCTTAGGTGCCAAGGTTTCGGTCCGTCCTGGTCCCTTAGGGGGCAACGTTTCGGTCCGTCCTGGACCCTTAGGTGCCAAGGTTTCGGTCCATACTGGACCCTTAGGTGCCAAGGTTTCGGTCCATACTGGACCCTTAGGTGCCAAGGTTTCGGTCCATCTTGGACCCTTATCGGGCTGTTGTACTCACTACACTGAGGGGGAGACACAGAGGGAGACAGGCAAGTCTCCTGTTCCATTAATTTGTCATTAACATTCCATGGACCACATCGTCAAAATCCCGAGGCTTTAGCTAACGTAAATGTACAGTAATATCGACGCTCTCTGGGACCATGGGGCCTAAAGGCTTACGCATCTCGCTGACTAAAAGCACTTCAAATTTTACGAATGGTTATGAACCACATCATTGAGTCTGTCTCTTGACTTCCACCACGTCATGGAGGCTTCCTCTTGCTTCCGCCACCTCGTGGAGGCTTCCTCTTGCTTCCACCACCTCGTGGAGGCTTCCTCTTGCTTCCACCACCTCGTGGAGGCTTCCTCTTGCTTCCACCACCTCGTGGAGGCTTCCTCTTGCTTCCACCACCTCGTGGAGGCTTCCTTTTGCTTCCACCACCTCGTGGAGGCTTTCTCTTGCTTCCACCACCTCGTGGAGGCTTCCTCTTGCTTCCACCACCTCGTGGAGGCTTCCTCTTGCTTCCACCACCTCGTGGAGGCTTCCTCTTGCTTCCACCACCTCGTGGAGGCTTCCTCTTGCTTCCACCACCTCGTGGAGGCTTCCTCTTGCTTCCACCACTTCATGGAGGCTTCCTCTTGCTTCCACCACCTCGTGGAGGCTTCCTCCTGCTTCCACCACCTCGTGGAGGCTTCCTCTTGCTTCCACCACCTCTTGGAGGCTTCCTCTTGCTTCCACCACCTCGTGGAGGCTTCCTCTTGCTTCCACCACCTCGTGGAGGCTTCCTCTTGCTTCCACCACCTCGTGTAGGCTTCCTCTTGCTTCCACCACCTCGTGGAGGCTTCCTCTTGCTTCCACTACATCATGGAGGCTTCCTCTTGCTTCCACCACATCATGGAGGCTTCCTCTTGCTTCCACCACACCATGGAGGCTTCCTCTTACTTCCACTACATCATGGAGGCTTCCTCTTGCTTCCACCACATCATGGAGGCTTCCTCTTACTTCCACTACATCATGGAGGCTTCCTCTTGCTTCCACCACATCATGGAGGCTTCCTCTTACTTCCACTACATCATGGAGGCTTCCTCTTGCTTCCACCACATCATGGAGGCTTCCTCTTGCTTCCACCACCTCGTGGAGGCTTCCTCTTGCTTCCACTACATCATGGAGGCTTCCTCTTGCTTCCACCACATCATGGAGGCTTCCTCTTGCTTCCACCACATCATGGAGGCTTCCTCTTACTTCCACTACATCATGGAGGCTTCCTCTTGCTTCCACCACATCATGGAGGCTTCCTCTTACTTCCACTACATCATGGAGGCTTCCTCTTGCTTCCACCACATCATGGAGGCTTCCTCTTACTTCCACTACATCATGGAGGCTTCCTCTTGCTTCCACCACATCATGGAGGCTTCCTCTTGCTTCCACCACCTCGTGGAGGCTTCCTCTTACTTCCACTACATCATGGAGGCTTCCTCTTGCTTCCACTACATCATGGAGGCTTCCTCTTACTTCCACTACATCATGGAGGCTTCCTCTTGCTTCCACCACATCATGGAGGCTTCCTCTTGCTTCCACCACCTCGTGGAGGCTTCCTCTTACTTCCACTACATCATGGAGGCTTCCTCTTGCTTCCACTACATCATGGAGGCTTCCTCTTACTTCCACTACATCATGGAGGCTTCCTCTTGCTTCCACCACATCATGGAGGCTTCCTCTTGCTTCCACCACCTCATGGAGGCTTCCTCTTGCTTCCACCACCTCGTGGAGGCTTCCTCTTACTTCCACTACATCATGGAGGCTTCCTCTTGCTTCCACTACATCATGGAGGCTTCCTCTTACTTCCACTACATCATGGAGGCTTCCTCTTGCTTCCACCACCTCGTGGAGGCTTCCTGTTACTTCCACTACGTCATGGAGGCTTCCTCTTGCTTCCACTACATCATGCAATGACAACTTTAAGACCAAATAAACAACATACATTAGGAGGCTTCCTTCTGAATTCACGTTTACAAATCCTAAATTGGTATATTAATGTCCCATCACTGTAAGCCTTGCCACTGCCAGCTAAGCTTTTACACTACCAGACACATACCAAGATCTGCTTCACACTCATTACCATATGCCCAAGACGCCGCCAAGACGTGGGGTAGCTGAGGACTCCTCTTCAGCACTCACAAGAAATCAACAATATTTCTTGGGAATATTGTTGGTTTCTTGGTGACTTGGGAAACGTCTGGGTGCTCTGCTGAATTTCCAAATCGAAGAAAAGTTCCGGGAATTTGTACACACGTTGTCCTGAAGGGTGAGATGATCCCAGGATCACTTGGTGAAGGGTGAGATGATCCCAGGATCACTTGGTGAAGGGTGAGATGATCCCAGGATCACTTGGTGAAGGGTGAGATGATCCCAGGATCACTTGGTGAAGGGTGAGATGATCCCAGGATCACTTGGTGAAGGGTGAGATGATCCCAGGATCACTTGGTGAAGGGTGAGATGATCCCAAGATCACTTGGTGAAGGGTGAGATGATCTCAGGATCACTTGGTGAAGGGTGAGATGATCCCAGGATCACTTGGTGAAGGGTGAGATGATCCCAGGATCACTTGGTGAAGGGTGAGATGATCCCAGGATCACTTGGTGAAGGGTGAGATGATCCCAGGATCACTTGGTGAAGGGTGAGATGATCCCAGGATCACTTGGTGAAGGGTGAGATGATCCCAGGATCACTTGGTGGTAGTTAGCAGGAATGTATTCATAGTTGCAGCTGTGGATTCAGCATCATACTCACTCATCATTGAGCGTGAATGCATGCTCAAGCAGTACTCAAGGTGCAACACTGGGCGCTGGAGATTGAATGTATACACGATTGAAATTGTGCAATCTCGCAGGCCCAGAGGAGAGCAAACACGATACAGGAGCTGCAACGGAAGATCATTGGAGCTGTTGCAACAGTTGAACGAGGCTGGCTTCAAGGAACCAGGAGAGAAGGAGAGTATAGATGTGATGGCATTCAGACGACCTTGCAAAAGGGGAAGTAATGTCGAAATGCAATTTAAATGCTCGCAAGTGCAAATAAACTTCGAGATCAGCTCTATTCAGTAAAGTAAACTGCAACGGAAGATCATTAAAGGTCGCTTTTTCATTCATTATTCATCGAGTTTATCGGAAAAGAGGAAATTGATATGTTAAGACTTCATGCAGGAATTAACGAAGACGCGAAGATAGACCCGAGAACCTTCTAGAAAAACGCCAATCAGTTCATTCAAGGAGATGAGCACTGAAGGAAATGGGGAAGACGTGTAGCTGAGACGCAGACCACTTGAGTGGCACACACTGGAGCAGCAACTGCGGCTGAGAACACCTGGCTTGACTGAGGTCACAGCCATGGCTGAGAACACCTGGCTTGACTGAGGTCAACCATGGCTGAGAACACCTGGCTTGACTGATGTCACAACCATGGCTGAGAACACCTGGCTTGACTGAGGTCACGACCACGGCTGAGAACACCTGGCTTGACTGAGGTCACAGCCATGGCTGAGAACACCTGGCTTGACTGATGTCACAACCATGGCTGAGAACACCTGGCTTGACTGAGGTCACGACCACGGCTGAGAACACCTGGCTTGACTGAGGTCACAACCATGGCTGAGAACACCTGGCTTGACTGAGGTCAACCATGGCTGAGAACGCCTGGCTTGACTGAGGTCACAACCATGGCTGAGAACACCTGGCTTGACTGAGGTCACAGCCATGGCTGAGAACACCTGGCTTGACTGAGGTCACAACCATGGCTGAGAACACCTGGCTTGACTGACGTCACAACCATGGCTGAGAACACCTGGCTTGACTGACGTCACAACCATGGCTGAGAACACCTGGCTTGACTGACGTCACAACCATGGCTGAGAACACCTGGCTTGACTGAGGTCACAACCATGGCTGAGAACACCTGGCTTGACTGAGGTCACGACCATGGCTGAGAACACCTGGCTTGACTGAGGTCACAACCATGGCTGAGAACACCTGGCTTGACTGAGGTCACGACCATGGCTGAGAACACCTGGCTTGACTGAGGTCACAGCCATGGCTGAGAACACCTGGCTTGACTGAGGTCACACCCATGGCTGAGAACACCTGGCTTGACTGAGGTCACAGCCATGGCTGAGAACACCTGGCTTGACTGACGTCACAACCATGGCTGAGAACGCCTGGCTTGACTGAGGTCACGACCACGGCTGAGAACACCTGGCTTGACTGAGGTCACAGCCATGGCTGAGAACACCTGGCTTGACTGAGGTCACACCAGAACGTTCAAGAAAGGAACAAGACTGAAAAAAAACTCGATAAATCCTAAAATATAGATGAATGAAAT
>NC_059623.1:7195087-7247587 GCF_020424385.1 Procambarus clarkii
CCCTGGTATAACCACCCTGGTATAACCACTCTGGTATAACCACTCTGGTATAACCACTCTGGTATAACCACCCGGTGGTCCTGCTATCTTGATCCTCTTGTTATTATACCAGCGGTTATCATCTCTCTCATCTCAGCAGGGAGGTGACTGATGCTGCATCTCTCATCCCAGCAGGGAGGTGGCTGATGCTGCATCTCTCATCCCAGCAGGGAGGTGGCTGATGCTGCATCTCTCATCTCAGCAGGGAGGTGGCTGATGCTGCATCTCTCATCCCAGCAGGGAGGTGGCTGATGCTGCATCTCTCATCTCAGCAGGGAGGTGGCTGATGCTGCATCTCTCATCCCAGCAGGGAGGTGGCTGATGCTGCATCTCTCATCCCAGCAGGGAGGTGGCTGATGCTGCATCTCTCATCCCAGCAGGGAGGTGACTGATGCTGCATCTCTCATCCCAGCAGGGAGGTGGCTGATGCTGCATCTCTCATCCCAGCAGGGAGGTGGCTGATGCTGCATCTCTCATCCCAGCAGGGAGGTGACTGATGCTGCATCTCTCATCTCAGCAGGGAGGTGGCTGATGCTGCATCTCTCATCCCAGCAGGGAGGTGACTGATGCTGCATCTCTCATCCCAGCAGGGAGATGACTGATGCTGCATCTCTCATCCCAGCAGGGAGGTGGCTGATGCTGCATCTCTCCTTGCTAATTAATTCTCGGTCTTCTCCCTCTGGGCTCGACGAACGGAATCTTGAGTCATCCTTCACATAGATAATTGTATCTTTGGCCTAATTTCTATCTTTCCTAATATGCAATTTGATTTTACTTCAGTTTTGTAACATATACCTTAAAGTAACAGTAATTACGGCAATAATATTCATTATATTTCTGATTTCAAATACAAAGTCTATTGAGGTTTGCAAATCTTGTAATGTTAAACAGGTATACAGTAGTCTAAATCATTACAATATTTTTTATTATTATTATTTCCGACCACAGACGTGGCCAGACATTTACAATGCTAACCAGGATTTATACATTTTCTTCAGTTCTCCATAGACAGGGTGAGAGATTTCTTAAACATATAGTTCAGGGATTTATTGAACAATCAACCACAGATGGTTATTGTAGTGCTTTTAAAATGTTAAGCTAACCTACATGCGTAAATACATAGATACACAGATTTACATATGCCTACATATCGTGTTCGATGTGTCTTTTACATAGTGTCATTAATGTGAATATACAAAGGTCAAATGTATTCTGATGAACTTTCCCATATACTTTATACACATACATACACAATGAACCCATGGGTTCATTATGTATGAATGGGTTCGAGTCACTTATGGGGTGTGAGTTTTCAGTTGCATATATGCCTGGGGACCATTCAGGCTTGTTCGCACATACATACATATATATATATAGTAGGCATCCTTCAGTCTCGGGAGACTATGGAGTTGCGCCCTAGTTGTCAATCCTGGTGCAGCGTCTGGTGTGACTGATGAGGCCAATCCGAGAGTGGCAGTCCTTCCCACACCGAGCACAAACGAAGTCCGATTCTGGTCTGTCTTCCTGGTTACCGGCTTTCCTTCTCTGTCTCTTTGCCTCCGATTCCTTGGCAAGTGACTCCTCGAACTTGGAGAGACCTCGTTGAACAGACTGCCTCCAGGCTGAACGGTCTGCAGCCAGTGTCTCCCATATAGCAAGATCGACGTCCATGGCTTTCAGGTCCCTTTTGCATACGTCTTTGTACCGTAGCTGGGGCTTGCCTACTGGACGCTTTCCCTGCCTCAGCTCTCCATACAGGAGATCCTTGGGGATCCTGCCGTCGCCCATTCGCACAACGTGCCCGAGCCAGCGCATTCGTATATATATATATATATATATATATATATATATATATATATATATATATATATTATATATATATATATATATATATATATATATACACTACAGCACTACAGCACACGTGAAAGCGGTGGTGCTGCTTCTTTCAGGGAATCGCAGAAAATTATTAAATACAGAGGTCTAGCACACTGCTACAGCTTTGTTCCGATCGGCTCGGAGACCCTCGGTTCGTGGGGAAAATGTGCATTGAAGTTCCTGAAGGAATGGGGGTCAAATTGATCAGCGCTACAAAAGACCAGAGAGCAAAAAGTTTCTTGTTCCAGCGCCTCAGTGTTGCGATTCAGAGGGGAAATGCCTGTTGCGTCTTGGGCACTAGTCCAACTTCAGAGGAATTCGAAGAAGTGTTTGACTTGCAACAATGATCGAACCCGTCTGTGACATTCATCATGTTCCCATTGTTGTGTTCTTCAAGAGATCCATAACCTTTAAGCACCTTTTTGCATTATTATTTTTGTATCAACCCATGTATATCTTGTAACCATCAAATGCATAATAAAGCACAAAAAATATTCAAGGAAGGGGGTGGTAGGAGAAAAAGCACACAGAAACTGTATTGGAGGGGATCTAAACATTCCCTCTAATGCGTTATGCGTGGTTTCCTCCGAGGCTATGGGTCCCCCTTCTTCCAGCTAGAGGTGGTACTCCCTTCCTATTTAAAAAAAAAAAAAAAAAAAAAATATATATATATATATATATTATATATATATATATATATATATATATATATATATATATATATATATATATATGAGGACCATTCAGGCGAACAAGCCTGAATGGTCCCCATTCAGGCTTGTTCGCACGGCCCTTGTGGATGAACATATCCACAAGGGCCGTGACGAGGATTCGAACCTGCGTCCGAGAGCATCCTAGACGCTGCCTTAATCGACTGAGCTACGACATGGTAAAGGGAGAACGGCCTATTGACATAGCTCGAGTGCATGGGGGAAATTGTGTAAAATCCTGATTTGTGTCTCGGAGAGGTTGCAGGATCCAAGTACATTCAGTAGAATTTCCGGGTGCAATTCTTTAACCATGTCGTAGCTCAGTCGATTAAGGCAGCGTCTGGGATGTTCTCGGACGAAGGTTCGAATCCTCGTCACGGCCCTTATGGATTTGTTCATTCGATACATCACGCTATTGTGATTTCTGTGTGTAACACCAGGTGTCTTGTCACCAACGCTTCGATTAATAAATCCCAGTGTCCTATTTGCCTTATTACGAACATTCATGCATTGATCCTTTTGTTTTAAATTCTTACTAATCATAACTACCAGATCCCTTTCGCAATTCGACTTCGCAATCTCAACACCATCCAGCTCGTATCTTGTAACTCTATCATCATTACCTAACCTCAGAACTTTACATTTGTCAGCATTAAACTGCATCTGCCAATCTTTTGACCATTTCAAAACCCTATTTAGATCAACTTGAAGTGATAGTGAGTCTTCTTCCGTGTTAATTTCCCTGCCGATTTTTGGTAGGAAAGAAAAGACTGACAAAGTGTGAAGTAAGACTGACAAAGCTTAAATTACATTCTCTAGATAGGCGAAGAATTAGGGGTGACATGTTAAAGGTTTACAAGTGGATAAATAGATATAACAAGGGGAATATATTAACTAGGGTATTAAAAGTATCAACACAAGACAGAACACGAAACAATGGGTATAAATTGGATAATCTTAGATTTAGGAAAGACTTGGGTAAATACTGGTTCGGTAACAGGGTTGTTGATTTGTGGAACCAATTACCGCGTAACGTGGTGGAGGTGGAGTCCCTCGATTGTTTCAAGCGCGGGTGGGACATGTATATGAGTGGGATTGGGTGGTTATAGATAGGAGCTGACCAGACCACACACTAGAAGTTGAAGGGACGACGACGTTTCGGTCCGTCCTGGACCAATCTCAAGTCGATCCTGGACCATTCTCAATGGACTTGAAAATGGTCCAGGACGGACCGAAACGTCGTCGTCCCTTCAACTTCTAGTGTGTGGTCTGGTCAACATACTTTAGCCCCGTTATTGTGACTCCTCGCCTTCAGATAGGAGCTGCCTCGTATGGGCCAATAGGCCTTCTGCAGTTACCTTTATTCTTATATTCTCAATAATGGGGGGGGGGGGGGCAATAGGGAAGGTAATAATGGGGTTGCATAAAAGGGGAGGGTAATGGTTGTTATGGAAGGGCGTCACAATATTGTCTCCTGGTGGCGTCTGTCTGATGAGCACTGATGAGTCCCCTCATATTGCTCTCTGGCTCCCCCGCCCCCCCCTCTCCCCCCTCCCCTCTCCCCCCCCCTCTTCCCCCCCCTCTCCCCCCCCTCTTCCCCCTTCTCTCCCCCTCCCCATCCCCCCTCTTCCTCCCTCTCCCCCTCTTCCTCCCCTCTCCCCTCTCTTCCCCCTCCCCCCCTCTCCCCCTCTCTCTACCCCCCTCTACCCCCCCTCTACCCCCCTCTACCCACCTCTACCCCCCTCTACCCCCCTCTACCCCCTTTCCCCCCCCTCTACCCCCCTCTACCCCCCTCTACCCCCCTCTACCCCCTTTCCCCCCCCCCCTCTCCCCCATGCTGTATGTCCCACCACCTGGCACAGCCTACTGTGTCTCCCATAAGGCGTGGGAGAGCCAGGCGAGGCGTGGGAGAGGCAGGCGAGGCGTGGGAGAGGCAGGCGAGGCGTGGGAGAGGCAGGCGAGGCGTGGGAGAGGCAGGCGAGGCGTGGGAGAGGGAGGTAGAGCAATCAGGACACGGGGACGATAGCCAGAGAGGTGCGATAACCAGGTAATGTAGCAGGAACCGCAGGTGAGAACGGAAGATAAGACAAGCAACAAGAACCAATAAAGGAGAGAGAATGTGCACGGAGGGAAGACTATGCCAAAAATATAGTTATATTAGAGAACTGGAGGAGGTGGATACTAGCTGGATGGGTGACCATGGTGGTGTCTCTCTCTCTCTCTCTCTCTCTCTCTCTCTCTCTCTCTCTCTCTCTCTCTCTCTCTCTCTCTCTCTCTCTCTCTCTCTCTCTCTCTCTCTCTCTCTCTCTCTCTGTCTCTCTCTCTTTCTCTCTCTGTCTCTCTCTTTCTCTCTCTGTCTCTCTCTTTTTCTCTGTCTGTCTCTGTCTGTCTGTCTCTCTCTCTCTCTCTCTCTCTCTCTCTCTCTCTCTCTCTCTCTCTCTCTCTCTCTCTCTCTCTCTCTCTCTCTCTCTCTCTCTCTCACCATTAAAAAAGTCATCATTTCACACGAAAAACAATTGAGAATAACAGGTGACTTGAATGTAATTCTTGTGTTTTTTTTTCGAACTATTATGAAGAAAATCAAAATTTATTTCCTTATTTAGTCTACTCATAGCCCAGTCGCTAGAGCTCGGGCCACACTCGCATGGGGTCCAGGGTTCGAGACCCATACAGCCTTGGTGAAAGGAAGATTATCAAGAAAATTTACGTTGTCGAGAAAATCCGCACAAGTTGCAGGGTAACACTTTAATCTTTTAAGGTCAACAACATGGGAATGACCCTGAACGGGGGTCAACAGCAGTATAACAACCTGTCATCCACATGGGAATGACCCTGAACGGGGGTCAACAGCAGTATAACAACCTGTCATCCTACAAATGACGTCTGAGTTTGGCTCTTTACCCGTATGGAAATTAAGAAAATTAAATTAAGAAAATCAAGAATAAGGCTGAAAATGAAATTAAGAAAGTTTAGAATAAGGCTGAAAATGAAATTAAGAAAGTTTAGAATAAGGCTGAAAATGAAATTAAGAAAAATTTAAAATATATTTTGACATATTTTTCCCAAAACAGTAAGTCAAGGTTCCTCTGGTAGATTAGGAGGGCAGGAAATTCTCCTAAAGATTCAAAACGTCATGAAAAACATTAATTGAAAGTTTCCTCTCCTAACCTAACCGAGTAAGCCGGAGGACTCATACAGAAAACGGGACAGTACATCACTTTCGTGAGCCGATTTCATTTCAAATTCCGTCCATGTTTGGCCATGGCGCGCATACCAGCGAAGAGCGACGTTGTTTTTAAGCTAACGGGTTGGGGTATGACCCCCTGAATGGGGTCAACGTGACCCCGCCCACTCGACGGTAATTAGGAACATTGAGGTAAATAGGTTAGCGGATTAGGCTCTTGTGAAAACACGTGTTTTTCAACTTTAAAATAATAGGTTAGCGAATTGGAAACTAAAAATATTCTTGGAAATAAATATTTCTAGCGTTTTATGCAGTAAAACCAATAATAAGGGACAAGCCAGTAAATAACAGACAGACTAACAGAATCGGCAAGTATTGGAACCTCAGTATATGAGCATTAAATTAGTTCTCGTAAAAAACATTTCCTAACACAGCAATGTGTTACTTGCTGTGGTGGAGTGTTCCGTCACAGCAATGTGTTACTTGCTGTGGTGGAGTGTTCCGTCACAGCAATGTGTTACTTGCTGTGGTGGAGTGTTCCGTCACAGCAATGTGTTACTTGCTGTGGTGGAGTGTTCCGTCACAGCAATGTGTTACGTGCTGTGGTGGAGTGTTCCGTCACAGCAATGTGTTACTCGCTGTGGTGGAGTGTTCCGTCACAGCAATGTGTCACTCGCTGTGGTGGAGTGTTCCGTCACAGCAATGTGTTACTTGCTGTGGTGGAGTGTTCCGTCACAGCAATGTGTTACGTGCTGTGGTGGAGTGTTCCGTCACAGCAATGTGTTACTTGCTGTGGTGGAGTGTTCCTTCACAGCAATGTGTTACTTGCTGTGGTGGAGTGTTCCGTCACAGCAATGTGTTACGTGCTGTGGTGGAGTGTTCCTTCACAGCAATGTGTTACTTGCTGTGGTGGAGTGTTCCGTCACAGCAATGTGTTACTTGCTGTGGTGGAGTGTTCCGTCACAACAATATGTTACGTGCTGTGGTGGAGTGTTCCTTCAAAGCAATGTGTAACTCGCTGTGGTGGAGTGTTCCGTCACAGCAATGTATTACTTGCTGTGGTGGAGTGTTCCTTCACAGCAATGTGTTACTTGCTGTGGTGGAGTGTTCCGTCACAGCAATGTGTTACGTGCTGTGGTGGAGTGTTCCGTCACAGCAATGTGTTACTTGCTGTGGTGGAGTGTTCCGTCACAGCAATGTGTTACTTGCTGTGGTGGAGTGTTCCGTCACAACAATATGTTACGTGCTGTGGTGGAGTGTTCCTTCAAAGCAATGTGTAACTCGCTGTGGTGGAATGTTCCGTCACAGCAATGTGTTACGTGCTGTGGTGGAGTGTTCCGTCACAGCAATGTGTTACATGCTGTGGTGGAGTGTTCCGTCACAGCAATGTGTTACATGCTGTGGTGGAGTGTTCCGTCACAGCAATGTGTCACTTGCTGTGGTGGAGTGTTCCGTCACAGCAATGTGTTACCTGCTGTGGTGGAGTGTTCCAGTCATCAGTTACTGTGCCTTCCTGATCCCATGAGAATTATAGTGACAATATGAGCTCTGATAAACACACTGGAACTGTAAATGATTAGTTGGGGTTGATGAGCCTTAATAACCCTCCAGAGGTTGATGGGTCTTAATAACCCTCCAGAGGTTGGTGGGTCTTAATAACCCTCCAGAGGTTGGTGGGTCTTAATAACCCTCCAGAGGTTGATGGGCCATAATAACCCTCCAGAGGTTGATGGGGCTTAATAACCCTCCAGAGGTTGATGGGCCTTAATAACCCTCCAGAGGTTGGTGGGTCTTAATAACCCTCCAGAGGTTGGTGGGTCTTAATAACCCTCCAGAGGTTGGTGGGTCTTAATAACCCTCCAGAGGTTGATGGGCCTTTATAACCCTCCAGAGGTTTTGGGTCTTAATAACCCTCCAGAGGTTGATGAGCCTTAATAACCCTCCAGAGGTTGGTGGGTCTTAATAACCCTCCAGAGGTTGATGGGCCATAATAACCCTCCAGAGGTTGATGGGGCTTAATAACCCTCCAGAGGTTGATGGGTCTTAATAACCCTCCAGAGGTTGATGGGCCTTAATAACCCTCCAGAGGTTGGTGGGTCTTAATAACCCTCCAGAGGTTGATGGGCCATAATAACCCTCCAGAGGTTGATGGGGCTTAATAACCCTCCAGAGGTTGATGGGCCTTAATAACCCTCCAGAGGTTGATGGGCCTTAATAACCCTCCAGAGGTTGGTGGGTCTTAATAACCCTCCAGAGGTTGATGGGCCTTAATAACCCTCCAGAGGTTGATGGGCCTTAATAACCTCCAGAGGTTGATGGGCCATAATAACCCTCCAGAGGTTGGTGGGTCTTAATAACCCTCCAGAGGTTGATGGGCCTTAATAACCCTCCAGAGGTTGGTGGGTCTTAATAACCCTCCAGAGGTTGGTGGGTCTTAATAACCCTCCAGAGGTTGATGGGCCTTAATAACCCTCCAGAGGTTGATGGGCCTTAATAACCCTCCAGAGGTTGATAGACCTTAATAACCCTCCAGAGGTTGATAGACCTTAATAACCCTCCAGAGGTTGATGGGCCTTAATAACCCTCCAGAGGTTGATGAGCCTTAATAACCCTCCAGAGGTTGATGGGCCTTAATAACCCTCCAGAGGTTGATAGACCTTAATAACCCTCCAGAGGTTGATGGGCCTTAATAACCCTCCAGAGGTTGATAGACCTTAATAACCCTCCAGAGGTTGATAGACCTTAATAACCCTCCAGAGGTTGATAGACCTTAATAACCCTCCAGAGGTTGATAGACCTTAATAACCCTCCAGAGGTTGATAGACCTTAATAACCCTCCAGAGGTTGATAGGCCTTAATAACCCTCCAGAGGTTGATGGGCCTTAATAACCCTCCAGAGGTTGATAGGCCTTAATAACCCTCCAGAGGTTGATGGGCCTTAATAACCCTCCAGAGGTTGATAGGCTTTAATAACCCTCCAGAGGTTGATAGATTTAATAACCCTCCAGAGGTTGATGGGCCTTAATAACCCTCCAGAGGTTGATGGGCCTTAATAACCCTCCAGAGGTTGATAGGCCTTAATAACCCTCCAGAAGTTGATAGGCCTTAATAACCCTCCAGAGGTTGATAGGCCTTAATAACCCTCCAGAGGTTGATAGACCTTAATAACCCTCCAGAGGTTGATAGACCTTAATAACCCTCCAGAGGTTGATAGGCCTTAATAACCCTCCAGAGGTTAATTACCTTTCAGCCCCTACACCATACTAAACCATAATTAAAAATAAAAATACTCATTCCCCCTTCTACCTAATCACACCGCCAGTCTATTAGACCGTGATAGACATACTGTCTATAGCAGGATATACTGAGCAGTCTCCCGAGTTGTTAGCTAGCTAAACAGTCAGTCCCATTCAGTCATCTAAACCGGGAACCTGTTGCTAGTAGGTCTAATAGGCACGACAAGACTGGCCTCCTTGAGAATGGTCCAGGACGGACCGAAACGTCGTCGTCCCTTCAATTTCTAGTGTGTGGTCTGGTCAACATACTTCAGCCACGTTATTGTGACTCATCGCCTGCACTGGCCTCCTTGAGAATGGTCCAGGACGGACCGAAACGTCGTCGTCCCTTCAATTTCTAGTGTGTGGTCTGGTCAACATACTTCAGCCACGTTATTGTGACTCATCGCCTGCACTGGCCTCCTTTAGAATGGTCCAGGACGGACCGAAACGTCGTCGTCCCTTCAATTTCTAGTGTGTGGTCTGGTCAACATACTTCAGCCACGTTATTGTGACTCATCGCCTGCACTGGCCTCCTTGAGAATGGTCCAGGACGGACCGAAACGTCGTCGTCCCTTCAATTTCTAGTGTGTGGTCTGGTCAACATACTTCAGCCACGTTATTGTGACTCATCGCCTGCACTGGCCTCCTTTAGAATGGTCCAGGACGGACCGAAACGTCGTCGTCCCTTCAATTTCTAGTGTGTGGTCTGGTCAACATACTTCAGCCACGTTATTGTGACTCATCGCCTGCACTGGCCTCCTTGAGAATGGTCCAGGACGGACCGAAACGTCGTCGTCCCTTCAATTTCTAGTGTGTGGTCTGGTCAACATACTTCAGCCACGTTATTGTGACTCATCGCCTGCACTGGCCTCCTTGTTCATCTCTCACCCCCAAACAATTTAAATGGTTATGTGTTGAGTTGAAAATCACGTGAAGAAATGGAACTTTTAAATGAAATACCTTTTTCATTTTTTTCAATTTTTTATATTACTTTAATTTTTAAATGGAATACATAGTTTTCTCACTACTAGAATTCCCTCCATTTGATAGCATTATATATGACGTACAGTAATATATTGCCGAATTACAAACATATAATTTATATTCTATTGGACTATAAATAAGATTTAAATATTTTTCCAGTAACAGGAAAATGGGGGGGGGGGGTGTTGTATGTATTAATGGGCCGCATATGTTTGCATATGTTTCGGCATTTGCATATATTTAGGAAAGATGTGTTCGCGCGGACGTTGTGTGTTTAAACACCTGTTATACACGTGTCATCTTCAGTAAACACTCATGAAACAGGTGTTACAAGGGTGTCCTTCAGTAAACACCTGTGTTGTCCACGTAAATATATGTCAGAGTTAACTGGTTACCATTTTGAGTGACGGGTGACACACGGGTGACAGATGGGTGACGGGTACACCACCACATATACACCCACGTTGACTCATCAAACACACCTGACTACACACTTACCGACGCTCCTCATGACTGATACACACCTGTGAGCTACACCTCTGTGCTACACCCTCCCCCCCCACCCCCGCCTTCTGCGCCACCCTACAACACCTGCCACAATCCTTTACACACCTGCTACAACCCTTTACACACCTGCTACAACCCTTTACACACCTGCTACAACCCTTTACACACCTGCTACAACCCTTTACACACCTGCTACAACCCTTTACACACCTGCTACAACCCTTTATACCCCTGTTACAGCCCTCTGCACACCTACAACGCTCTGCACACCTGCTACAACCCTCTATACACCTGTTACAACCCTCTACACACCTGCTACAACCCTCTATACACCTGCTACAACCCTCTACACACCTGCTACAACCCTCTACACACCTGCTATAACCCTCTACACATCTGCTACAACTCTCTTTACACCTGCTACAACCCTCTACACACCTGCTACAACCCTTTACACACCTGCTACAACCCTCTACACACCTGTTACAACCCTTTACACACCTGCTACAACCCTCTACACACCTGTTACAACCCTTTACACACCTGTTACAACCCTTTACACACCTGTTACAACCCTCTACATACCTGCTACAACCCTTTACACACCTGTTACAACCCTTTACAAACCTGTTACAACCCTCTACATACCTGCTACAACCCTCTACACACCTGCAACCCTCTACACACCTGCCACAACCCTTTACACACCTGCTGCAACCCTCTACACACGTGTTACAACCCTCTACACACCTGCTACAACCCTCTACACACCTGTTACAACCCTCTACGTACCTGCCACAACCCTTTACACACCTGCTACAACCCTCTACACACCTGCCACAACCCTTTACACACCTGCTACAACCCTCTACACACCTGTCACAACCCTTTACACACCTGCTACAACCCTCTACATACCTGCCACAACCCTTTACACACCTGCTACAACCCTCCACACACCTGCCACAACCCTTTACACACCTGCTACAACCCTCTACACACCTGCCACAACCCTTTACACACCTGCTACAACCCTCTACATACCTGCCACAACCCTCTACACACCTGTTACAACCCTCTACACACCTGCTACAACCCTCTACATACCTGCTACAACCCTCTACACACCTGCCACAACCCTTTACACACCTGCTACAACCCTTACACACCTGCCACAACCCTTTACACACCTGTTACAACCCTCTACACACCTGCTACAACCCTCTACACACCTGCTACAACCCTCTACACACCTGCCACAACCCTCTACACACCTGCTACAACCCTCTACACACCTGCTACAACCCTCTACACACCTGCTACAACCCTCTACACACCTGCTACAACCCTCTACACACCTGCTACAACCCTCTACACACCTGCTACAACCCTCTACATACCTGCCACAACCCTCTACACACCTGCAACCCTCTACACACCTGCCACAACCCTTTACACACCTGCCACAACCCTTTACACACCTGCTACAACCCTTTACACACCTGCCACAACCCTTTACACACCTGCTACAACCCTCTACACACCTGCTACAACCCTCTACACACCTGCCACAACCCTCTACACACCTGCCACAACCCTCTACACACCTGCTACAACCCTCTACACACCTGCTACAACCCTCTACACACCTGCCATCTCCCCCATGACAACGACAGGTCCCACCACAGATAAAGAAGGGAAGGGAAGAGAGCTATCAGGGGGAAAGCGCCAAGCCATTACGACTAGATAGCACTGGGAAGGGGTCAGGATAACGATTTGGGATGGGACGGGGGGGAAGGAATGGTGCCCAACCACTTGTGGAGGGTCGGGGATTGAACGCCGACCTGCATGACGCTCTACCGTCGCTCTACCGCTCTTTCTGTTGGAAACTGTACCACTGGGTAGGCATAGTGTCTCACATGATAGATGCACGCACACACACACACACACACACACACACACACACACACACACACACACACACACACACACACACACACACACACACACACACACACGAGGCACGAAACTTCCGCAGATTTCTCGCACGAGGCAGAAACAAATGGGCAAAGTTTCTTTCACCCTAAGTGCCCCTGTTACCTAGCAGTAAATAGGTACCTGGGAGTTAGTCAGCTGTCACGGGCTGCTTCCTGGTGTGTGTGTGTGTGGTGTGGGAAAAAAAAAAAAAAAAAAAGTAGTTAGTAACAGTTGATTGACAGTTGAGAGGCGGGCCGAAAGAGCAAAGCTCATCCCCCGCAAAAACACAACTAGTAAACACAGTACACACAGACACACACACACACACACACACACACACACACACACACACACACACACACACACGGGGGTGCCAAGTGATAAGAGAGGACACAGAGACAGGGAGGGGGAGTGGCACTCCTAATAAAGTGGAAATGGAAGTTTGAAGACCTGGGAAATCGAGTTACCAATGAGTGCACAAGCTTCATACATGGAACTCTGACAGTAGATGGGAGGAAGATTGTGATCTTGGTAATCTACAATCCCCCACCAAACAGTAGAAGACCCAGGCAGGAGTATGATGACAACAACAAAGCATGTATAGATGAACTGCAGAAGGCAGCAACACTAGCCCACAGAATGAGAGCGAAGCTGATCATGGGGGACCTAAATCATGGAGAGATAAATTGGGAATCAAGGAATCCCCATGGAGGGGACGAAACGTGGGGAGCAAAGTTAGTAGATGTTATAGACAGGAATTTCCTAACACAACATGTGAAGGAAGACACAAGGGAAAGAGGAGGGGATACACCGAGCCTTTTAGACCTAATTTTCACCCAGAATGTAGAAGACATCGAAAATTTGGAACATGAAATACCACTTGGAGCCAGTGATCCTTGTGTCCTAGTCTTTGACTACATGATGGAACTCAAACTTGTGACCATGGGACAAGAGGTCTGGGAAAGGAGAGTTGGTTACAGAAGAGGGGACTACAGAAGGATAAGTGATTACCTGGGAGAAGTACAGTGGGAGGAAGAAATTAGAGGAAAAGCAGTGCAAGATATGATGAACCAAGTCATATGGAAATGCAAGGAGGCTGAAGAGAGATTTATATCAACAGTAAAGGAAAAAAGTGGGAGTGAATATAATAACCCATGGTTTAATAGACAGTGTCAGGAAGCAAAGGTGAGAAGCAGGAGGGAGTGGAGGAAGTACAGAAGACAAAGGACAGAGGACAACATGATGAGATGTAACAGAGCTAGCAACGTTTGCATTAACATAAGACGAGTATCGGAAAGAAATTATGAGAATGATATTGCGATCAAAGAGAAAAAGCAACCTAAGTTACTACACAGCCATATAAGAAGGAAGATGTCGGTGAACGACCAAGTGACAAGACTGAGGAAAACAGAAGGGGCATATACAGAAAGTGACAAGGAAATCTGCGAGGCACTGAATGCCAGTTTCCATGGAGTGTTCACAACCGAGCCTAAGCAGCTCCCTTTGTTAGAAGAGATTACCCTAGATGAAAGACTATCAGATATAGAGGTGACAGCAGAGGAGGTAATGAAACAGTTGACAACACTGGATGCAACTAAAGCTGTTGGACCAGACAAAGTATCACCGTGGATACTAAGAGGCAGCGCAGGCTCTCAGCGTGCCTCTGGCAATGATATTTAATGAGTCACTTACGTCGGGAGAATTGGCTAGTTGCTGGAAGAAGGCAAATGTCTTACCGATTTTCAAGAAAGGTGATAGGGAGGAGGCACTTAACTACAGACCCGTATCACTGACAAGCATCCCCTGTAAAATACTTGAAAGAATAATTAGGCTAAGACTGGTTGCACACCTGGAGAACGTTAGGTTTGTGAACAAACACCAACATGGGTTCTGGACAGGGAAATCATACCTAACAAACCTTTTGGAATTCTATGACAAAATAACAAGGATAAGACAGGACAGGGAAGGATGGGCAGACTGCATATTTCTGGACTGCCAAAAAGCCTTTGATAGAGTACCGCACATGAGACTGCTATACAAACTTGAGAGGCAGGCAGGAGTAAGCGGAAAGGCAAGGAACTATGGGTAAGGAACTACCTAACAGGAAGGAGACAGAGAGTAACGGTAAGGGGCGAGAAGTCGGACTGGCGAACAGTAACGAGTGGAGTACCTCAAGGATCGGTGCTGGGCCCAATTCTATTTCTAATATCCTATTGTAGAAGCACGTAAATGACATGTTTACAGGAGTAGAGTCCTACATGTCGATGTTCGCGAATGACGCAAAATTAATGAGACGAGTTGAAACAGATGAGGATTGTAGGGTCCTCCTAGAGGACCTGAACGGGTTGCAGAGATGGTCAGAGACATGGCTACTGGAGTTCAACACAAGCAATTGTAAAGTTATGGAAATGGGACTAGGTGATAGGAGACCAAAGGGACAGTACACGATGACGGGGAACTGCTTACCTGTGACGATTCAACTGGCTATGCTCCAGCGTATCTTTACATGTAAATCCATACACAAATCCACAAGGGCCGTAACGAGGATTCGAACCTGCCCTTGTCACGGCCCTTGTGGATTTGTTCATTTGATGCATCACGTTAGTGTGATCTCTGTGTGTAAAGAGTTGCTACATTCTTGTAGAGCCACTAGTACGCGTAGCGTGTCGGGCAGGTCCCTGGAATACGATCCCCGCCGCGAAGAATCGTTGTTACTACCAAGTACACATTTTACTGTTGAGTTAAACAGAGGCTACAGTTAAGGATTTGCGCCCAGTAAATCCTCCCCGGCCAGGATACGAACCCATGACAAAGCGCTCGCGGAACGCCAGGCGAGTGTCTTACCACTGCACCACGGAGACTGGTAGCAACAGGCTCGTAGCATCTACCCCTTCAAAACACACACACACACACACACACACACACACACACACACACACACACACTTGAAGCAGTGTTCTGATTCTCCTCAGAGTTTCGAAATGTTTGTTAAGGTTTGAAAATCTCATAATCCCAGCCCTCACACCGGAGAAACGCACTTAGGCGGGATTAGCGACTTGTCACGCTCGTGGACTTAACCGGTATTTCCCAAGAATATCTTGCATTAAGCTTTCTCTCAACCCTCCCCAACCGCTTCGACGTCTCCTCTGGTCGAGGTGAAGCCTATTCATTCCTCTCGCGTTGTAGCTTTTCCTCCGAATTTCCGTCAAAACAATAAGTTGCTTCGAACCTTGGGGAAAATGGCATATGTGTCGGTGTTCACTCTTGGGGAGATTGTCATTGCTACAGCGCATGAACGGTATTGCAGATTGCAGGAAAGTTCACTCGTAGGAGCTCCCCACGAGAGGCGGGGTAACACTAGGCTTCAAAACACATTAGTAAACAAATTTTATCCTCTAAAGAGGTAACTGCAGAATGATTATTGACCAAAGAGAGGCAGGTCCTATTGATCAGAGAGAGAGACAGGTCCTATTGATCAGAGAGAGAGACAGGTCCTATTGATCAGAGAGAGAGACAGGTCCTATTGATCAGAGATAGAGACAGGTCCTATTGATCAGAGAGACAGGTCCTTTTGATCAGAGAGAGAGACAGGTCCTATTGACCAGAGAGAGGCAGGTCCTATTGATCAGAGAGAGGCAGGTCCTATTGACCAAAGAGAGGCAGGTCCTATTGACCAAAGAGAGGCAGGTCCTATTGACCAGAGAGAGAGGCAGGTCCTATTGACCAGAGAGAGAGGCAGGTCCTATTGACCAAAGAGAGAGGCAGGTCCTATTGACCAAAGAGAGAGGCAGGTCCTATTGACCAAAGAGAGAGGCAGGTCCTATTGACCAGACAGAGGCAGGTCCTGTTGACCAAAGAGAGGCAGGTCCTATTGACCAAAGAGAGGTAGGTCCTATTGACCAGACAGAGGCAGGTCCTGTTGACCAAAGAGAGGCAGGTCCTGTTGACCAAAGAGAGGCAGGTCCTATTGACCAAAGAGAGGCAGGTCCTATTGACCAAAGAGAGGCAGGTCCTATTGACCAAAGAGAGGCAGGTCCTATTGACCACAGAGAGGCAGGTCCTATTGACCAGACAGAGGCAGGTCCTATTGACCAAAGAGAGGCAGGTCCTATTGACCAAAGAGAGGCAGGTCCTATTGACCAGAGAGAGAGGCAGGTCCTATTGACCAGAGAGAGGCAGGTCCTATTGACCAAAGAGAGGCAGGTCCTATTGACCAAAGAGAGGCAGGTCCTATTGACCACAGAGAGGCAGGTCCTATTGACCAGACAGAGGCAGGTCCTATTGACCAAAGAGAGGCAGGTCCTGTTGACCAAGGGCCAGATTCCAGTTTCCAATTGTCCAGCATTGGATAGATTTATCCAGCTATGGATAGATTTACATCTGTCTTCCTTACAGATGAAAAATCCTATTTTATTTCGAATATTCCTTATCTTTATATAGAATGATTTCCTGATTATATTTACTGGGTATTTTAGATGGAACACCTCGGTAGTTGATATGTTTGTGGTCGGGCGTTCGAGGCTCATGGAGGTACAGGAATGTATTGATTGACGTGATATTGTTTGACGGGATATCCCATTATACATCTCTATACATCATTATACATCATGTATAATCGTGTTAACTCTGTTATCTATTTGCGACTATGATATCTCCTGCCATTAGTAACATGGCATATATATATGTCAGCCACGGTATATCATGGTATATATATATATATATATATATATATATATATATATATATATATATATATATATATATATATATATATATATATATCCTGTCGGTCATGGTAGTTCCCGCCTCCTGTACCGTAGTATATGTCCCCCCCCCAACCTGTCTGTGGTATATCTCGTCACTGACCGTGACATACCTCCCTCCCCTGGCCGTGATATACCTCCCCTAGAGTGACCGTGACATACCTCCCTCCCCTGGCCGTGATATACCTCCCCTAGAGTGACCGTGATATACCTCCCTCCTCTGGCCGTGATATACCTCCCTAGAGTGACCGTGACATATTTCACTCCCCTGGCCGTGATATACCTCCCCTAGAGTGACCGTGACATCCCTCCCTCCCCTGGCCGTGATATACCTCCCCTAGAGTGACCGTGATATACCTCCCCTAGAGTGACCGTGATATACCTCCCTCCTCTGGCGTGATATACCTCCCTAGAGTGACCGTGACATACCTCCCTCCCCTGGCCGTGATATACCTCCCCTAGAGTGACCGTGACATACCTCCCTCCCCTGGCCGTGATATACCTCCCCTAGAGTGACCGTGACATACCTCCCCCCCCTGGCCGTGATATACCTCCCTAGAGTAACTGTGACATACCTCCCTCCCCTGGCCGTGATATACTTCCCTAGAGTAACCGTGACATACCTCCCTCCCCTGGCCGTGACATACCTCCCTCCCCTGGCCGTGACATACCTCCCTCCCCTGGCCGTGACATACCTCCCTCCCCTGGCCGTGATATACCTCCCTAGAGTGACCGTGACATACCTCCCTCCCCTGGTCGTGATATACCTCCCTCCCCTAGCCGTGATATACCTTCCCTAGAGTGACCGTGATATACCTCCCTCCCCTGGCCGTGATATACCTCCCTAGAGTGACCGTGATATACCTCCCTCCCCGGGCCGTGATATACCTCCCTCCCCTGGCCGTGATATACCTCCCTAGAGTGGCCGTGACATACCTCCCTCCCCTGGCCGTGACATACCTCCCTCCCCTGGCCGTGACATACCTCCCTCCCCTGGCCGTGACATACCTCCCTCCCCTGGCCGTGACATACCTCCCTCCCCTGGCCGTGATATACCTTCCTACCCTATCCGTGACATACCTCCCTCCCCTGGCCGTGATATACCTCCCCTAGAGTGACCGTGATATACCTCCCTCCTCTGGCGTGATATACCTCCCTAGAGTGACCGTGACATACCTCCCTCCCCTGGCCGTGATATACCTCCCCTAGAGTGACCGTGACATACCTCCCTCCCCTGGCCGTGATATACCTCCCCTAGAGTGACCGTGACATACCTCCCCCTCCTGGCCGTGATATACCTCCCTAGAGTAACCATGACATACCTCCCTCCCCTGGCCGTGATATACCTCCCTAGAGTAACCGTGACATACCTCCCTCCCCTGGCCGTGACATACCTCCCTCCCCTGGCCGTGACATACCTCCCTCCCCTGGCCGTGACATACCTCCCTCCCCTGGCAGTGATATACCTTCCTACCCTGGCCGTGACATACCTCCCTCCCCTGGCCGTGATATACCTCCCCTAGAGTGACCGTGACGTACCTCCCTCCCCTGGCCGTGACATACCTCCCTAGAGTGGCCGTGACATACCTCCCTCCCCTGGCCGTGACATACCTCCCTAGAGTGACCGTGACGTACCTCCCTCCCCTGGCCGTGATATACCTCCCCTAGAGTGACCGTGACATACCTCCCTCCCCTGGCCGTGACATACCTCCCTCCCCTGGCCGTGATATACCTCCCTCCCCTGGCCGTGATATACCTCCCTAGAGTGACCGTGACATACCTCCCTAGAGTGACCGTGATATACCTCCCCTGGAGTGACCGTGACATACCTCCCTCCCCTGGCTGTGATATACCTCCCTCCCCTGGCCGTGACATACCTCCCTCCCCTGGCCGTGATATATCTCCCTAGAGTGACCGTGACATACCTCCCTCCCCTGGCCGTGATATACCTTCCTAGACTGACTGTGACATACCTCCCTCCCCTGGCCTGATATACCTCCCTAGAGTGACCGTGATATACCTCCCTCCCCTGGCCGTGATATACCTCCCTAGAGTTACCGTGACAGACCTCCCTCTCCTGGCCGTGATATACCTCCCTAGAGTGACCGTGACATACCTCCCTCCCCTGGCCGTGAAATAACTCCCTCCCCTGGCCGTGATATACCTCCCTAGAGTGACCGTGACATACCTCCCTCTCCTGGCCGTGATATACCTCCCTAGAGTGACAGTGACATACCTCCCTCCCCTGGCCGTGATATACCTCCCTAGAGTGACCGTGACATACCTCCCTCCCCTGGCCGTGATATATCTCCCTCCCCTGGCCGTGATATACCTCCCTAGAGTGACCGTGACATACCTCCCTCTCCTGGCCGTGATATACCTCCCTAGAGTGACAGTGACATACCTCCCTCCCCTGGCCGTGACATACCTCCCTCCCCTGGCCGTGACATACCTCCCTCCCCTGGCAGTGATATACCTTCCTACCCTGGCCGTGACATACCTCCCTCCCCTGGCCGTGATATACCTCCCCTAGAGTGACCGTGACGTACCTCCCTCCCCTGGCCGTGATATACCTCCCTAGAGTGGCCGTGACATACCTCCCTCCCCTGGCCGTGACATACCTCCCTAGAGTGACCGTGACGTACCTCCCTCCCCTGGCCGTGATATACCTCCCCTAGAGTGACCGTGACATACCTCCCTCCCCTGGCCGTGACATACCTCCCTCCCCTGGCCGTGATATACCTCCCTCCCCTGGCCGTGATATACCTCCCTCGAGTGACCGTGACATACCTCCCTAGAGTGACCGTGATATACCTCCCCTGGAGTGACCGTGACATACCTCCCTCCCCTGGCTGTGATATACCTCCCTCCCCTGGCCGTGACATACCTCCCTCCCCTGGCCGTGATATATCTCCCTAGAGTGACCGTGACATACCTCCCTCCCCTGGCCGTGATATACCTTCCTAGACTGACTGTGACATACCTCCCTCCCCTGGCCTGATATACCTCCCTAGAGTGACCGTGATATACCTCCCTCCCCTGGCCGTGATATACCTCCCTAGAGTTACCGTGACAGACCTCCCTCTCCTGGCCGTGATATACCTCCCTAGAGTGACCGTGACATACCTCCCTCCCCTGGCCGTGATATATCTCCCTCCCCTGGCCGTGATATACCTCCCTAGAGTGACCGTGACATACCTCCCTCTCCTGGCCGTGATATACCTCCCTAGAGTGACCGTGACATACCTCCCTCCCCTGGCCGTGATATACCTCCCTAGAGTGACCGTGACATACCTCCCTCCCCTGGCCGTGATATATCTCCCTCCCCCTGGCCGTGATATACCTCCCTAGAGTGACCGTGACATACCTCCCTCTCCTGGCCGTGATATACCTCCCTAGAGTGACAGTGACATACCTCCCTCCCCTGGCCGTGATATACCTCCCTAGAGTGACCGTGACATACCTCCCTCCCCTGGCCGTGATATATCTCCCTCCCCTGGCCGTGACATACCTCCCTAGAGTGACCGTGACATACCTCCCTAGAGTGACCGTGACATACCTCCCTCCCCTGGCCGTGATATACCTCCCTAGAGTGACCGTGACATACCTCCCTCTCCTGGCCGTGATATACCTCCCTAGAGTGACCGTGACATACCTCCCTCCCCTGGCCGTGATATACCTCCCTAGAGTGACCGTGACATACCTCCCTCCCCTGGCTGTGATATACCTCCCTCCCCTGGCCGTGACATACCTCCCTCCCTTGGCCGTGATATACCTCCCTAGAGTGACCGTGACATACCTCCCTCCCCTGGCCGTGATATACCTCCCTAGAGTGACCGTGATATACCTCCCTCCCCTGGCCGTGATATACCTCCCTCCCCTGGCCTTGACATACCTCTCTCCACTGGCCGTGAGATACCTCCCTCCACTGGCCGTGAGATACCTCCCTCCCCTGGCCGTGACATACCTCCCCTGGCCGTGATATACCTCCCTCCCCTGACCGTGACATACCTCCCTCCTCTGCGACAGGAAGCTGGACGCCTTCCTGTACGACGCGACGGTGATGGAGTACCTGGTTGGGCAGGACGATGAGTGCAAGCTGCTGACGGTGGGCTCCTGGTACGCCCTCACCGGCTACGGTGTCGCCTTCGCCAGGAAGTCCAAGTACCTGGAGATGTTCAACGAGCAGATTATGAAGTATAGGGAAAACGGTGAGTAGAATGTTCAACGAGTTCCCCGTTGTTGAAGCTGTTTAACGTGCCGCGAGATTGCCGGCTGATATCTTACGTGTATCAGATACCCACAGATATCTTATGTGTATCACGTACCCACAGATATCCTATGTGTATCAGATACCCGCAGATATCCTACGAGTTTCAAGACCAAGACAGTGAGGGGGACAGGAACAGTTGTGAGGGCTCAGGAACAGTTGTGAGGGGTCAGGAACAGTTGTGAGGGGGACAGGAACAGTTGTGAGGGGGACAGGAACAGTTGTGAGGGGGTCAGGAACAGTTGTGAGGGCTCAGGAACAGTTGTGAGGGGTCAGGAACAGTTGTGAGGGGGACAGGAACAGTTGTGAGGGGTCAGGAACAGTTGTGAGGGGGACAGGAACAGTTGTGAAGGGTCAGGAACAGTTGTGAGGGGTCAGGAACAGTTGTGTGGGGTCAGGAACAGTTGTGAGGGGACAGGAACAGTTGTGAGGGGTCAGGAACAGTTGTGAGGGGTCAGGAACAGTTGTGAGGGGACAGGAACAGTTGTGAGGGGTCAGGAACAGTTGTGAGGGGTCAGGAACAGTTGTGAGGGGTCAGGAACAGTTGTGAGGGGTCAGGAACAGTTGTGCGGGGTCAGGAACAGTTGTGAGGGGTCAGGAACAGTTGTGAGGGGTCAGGAACAGTTGTGAGGGGACAGAAACAGTTGTGAGGGGTAAGGAACAGTTGTGAGGGGTCAGGAACAGTTGTGAGGGGTCAGGAACAGTTGTGAGGGGACAGGAACAGTTGTGAGGGGACAGGAACAGTTGTGAGGGGACAGGAACAGTTGTGAGGGGACAGGAACAGTTGTGAGGGGTCAGGAACAGTTGTGAGGGGTCAGGAACAGTTGTGAGGGGTCAGGAACAGTTGTGAGGGGACAGAAACAGTTGTGAGGGGTAAGGAACAGTTGTGAGGGGTCAGGAACAGTTGTGAGGGGTGAGGAACAGTTGTGAGGGGTCAGGAACAGTTGTGCGGGGTCAGGAACAGTTGTGAGGGGTCAGGAACAGTTGTGAGGGGTCAGGAACAGTTGTGAGGGGACAGAAACAGTTGTGAGGGGTAAGGAACAGTTGTGAGGGGTCAGGAACAGTTGTGAGGGGTCAGGAACAGTTGTGAGGGGTCAGGAACAGTTGTGAGGGGTCAGGAACAGTTGTGAGGGGTCAGGAACAGTTGTGAGGGATCAGGAACAGTTGTGAGGGGACAGGAACAGTTGTGAGGGGACAGGAACAGTTGTGAGGGGACAGGAACAGTTGTGAGGGGTCAGGAACAGTTGTGAGGGATCAGGAACAGTTGTGAGGGGGACAGGAACAGTTGTGAGGGGACAGGAACAGTTGTGAGGGGACAGGAACAGTTGTGAGGGGACAGGAACAGTTGTGAGGGGACAGAAACAGTTGTGAGGGGACAGGAACAGTTGTGAGGGGACAGGAACAGTTGTGAGGGGTCAGGAACAGTTGTGAGGGATCAGGAACAGTTGTGAGGGGGACAGGAACAGTTGTGAGGGGACAGGAACAGTTGTGAGGGGTCAGGAACAGTTGTGAGGGGGACAGGAACAGTTGTGAGGGGACAGGAACAGTTGTGAGGGGACAGGAACAGTTGTGAGGGGACAGGAACAGTTGTGAGGGGACAGGAACAGTTGTGAGGGGTCAGGAACAGTTGTGAGGGGACAGGAACAGTTGTGAGGGGACAGGAACAGTTGTGAGGGGACAGGAACAGTTGTGAGGGGACAGGAACAGTTGTGAGGGGACAGGAACAGTTGTGAGGGGTCAGGAACAGTTGTGAGGGGACAGGAACAGTTGTGAGGGGACAGGAACAGTTGTGAGGGGACAGGAACAGTTGTGAGGGGACAGGAACAGTTGTGAGGGGACAGGAACAGTTGTGAGGGGACAGGAACAGTTGTGAGGGGACAGGAACAGTTGTGAGGGGACAGGAACAGTTGTGAGGGGTCAGGAACAGTTGTGAGGGATCAGGAACAGTTGTGAGGGGGACAGGAACAGTTGTGAGGGGACAGGAACAGTTGTGAGGGGACAGGAACAGTTGTGAGGGGTCAGGAACAGTTGTGAGGGGGACAGGAACAGTTGTGAGGGGACAGGAACAGTTGTGAGGGGACAGGAACAGTTGTGAGGGGACAGGAACAGTTGTGAGGGGTCAGGAACAGTTGTGAGGGGTCAGGAACAGTTGTGAGGGGTCAGGAACAGTTGTGAGGGATCAGGAACAGTTGTGAGGGATCAGGAACAGTTGTGAGGGGACAGGAACAGTTGTGAGGGGACAGGAACAGTTGTGAGGGGACATGAACAGTTGTGAGGGGACAGGAACAGTTGTGAGGGGTCAGGAACAGTTGTGAGGGATCAGGAACAGTTGTGAGGGGTCAGGAACAGTTGTGAGGGGGTCAGGAACAGTTGTGAGGGCTCAGGAACAGTTGTGAGGGCTCAGGAACAGTTGTGAGGGGTCAGGAACAGTTGTGAGGGATCAGGAACAGTTGTGAGGGGACAGGAACAGTTGTGAGGGGTCAGGAACAGTTGTGAGGGGTCAGGAACAGTTGTGAGGGGTCAGGAACAGTTGTGAGGGGTCAGGAACAGTTGTGAGGGGTCAGGAACAGTTGTGAGGGGTCAGGAACAGTTGTGAGGGGACAGGAACAGTTGTGAGGGGTCAGGAACAGTTGTGAGGGGTCAGGAACAGTTGTGAGGGGTCAGGAACAGTTGTGAGGGGTCAGGAACAGTTGTGAGGGGTCAGGAACAGTTGTGAGGGGTCAGGAACAGTTGTGAGGGGTCAGGAACAGTTGTGAGGGGTCAGGAACAGTTGTGAGGGGTCAGGAACAGTTGTGAGGGGTCAGGAACAGTTGTGAGGGGTCAGGAACAGTTGTGAGGGGACAGGAACAGTTGTGAGGGGTCAGGAACAGTTGTGAGGGGTCAGGAACAGTTGTGAGGGGTCAGGAACAGTTGTGAGGGGTCAGGAACAGTTGTGAGGGGTCAGGAACAGTTGTGAGGGGTCAGGAACAGTTGTGAGGGGTCAGGAACAGTTGTGAGGGGTCAGGAACAGTTGTGAGGGGTCAGGAACAGTTGTGAGGGGTCTGGAACAGTTGTGAGGGGTCAGGAACAGTTGTGAGGGGACAGGAACAGTTGTGAGGGGTCAGGAACAGTTGTGAGGGGTCAGGAACAGTTGTGAGGGGTCAGGAACAGTTGTGAGGGGACAGGAACAGTTGTGAGGGGACAGGAACAGTTGTGAGGGGACAGGAACAGTTGTGAGGGGTCAGGAACAGTTGTGAGGGGTCAGGAACAGTTGCGAGGGGTCAGGAACAGTTGTTATTTACGAGCTAATATTTACTTCCTAGTTTTTATGAAGTAATTTACGAACTACTAATTACGAGCCAGTGTTTACGAACTAGTATTAACGAGTTGATATTTACGAGTTGATATTAACAAGTTGATATTTACGAGTTGATATTTACGAGTTGATATTTACGAGTTGATATTTACGAGTTGATATTTACGAGTTGATATTTACGAGTTGATATTTACGAGTTGATATTTACGAGTTGATATTTACGAGTTGATATTTACGAGTTGATATTTACGAGTTGATATTTACGAGTTGATATTTACGAGTTGATATTTACGAGTTGATATTTACGAGTTGATATTTACGAGTTGATATTTACGAGTTGATATTTACGAGTTGATATTTACGAGTTGATATTTACGAGTTGATATTTACGAGTTGATATTTACGAGTTGATATTTACGAGTTGATATTTACGAGTTGATATTTACGAGTTGATATTTACGAGTTGATATTTACGAGTTGATATTTACGAGTTGATATTTACGAGTTGATATTTACGAGTTGATCTTTACGAGTTGATCTTTACGAGTTGATCTTTACGAGTTGATCTTTACGAGTTGATCTTTACGAGTTGATCTTTACGAGTTGATCTTTACGAGTTGATCTTTACGAGTTGATATTTACGAGTTGATATTTACGAGTTGATATTTACGAGTTGATATTTACGAGTTGATATTAACGAGTTGATATTTACGAGTTGATATTTACGAGTTGATATTTACGAGTTGATATTTACGAGTTGATATTTACGAGTTGATATTTACGAGTTGATATTTACGAGTTGATATTTACGAGTTGATATTTACGAGTTGATCTTTACGAGTTGATCTTTACGAGTTGATCTTTACGAGTTGATATTTACGAGTTGATATTTACGAGTTGATATTTACGAGTTGATATTTACGAGTCAGTGTTTCTGAATGCTTGTAAATGTTCATGAACGAAACTATTGCTGTTCCTGGTGAGTATTATTCTCAGTCGGTTTCCTCCGATAATTTCACTTCCTCAAGGTTTAGTTCACGTTATCTTGGTTGGAAGATTGCTTTTTCTATAACACTTGTCAGTTTCGTTTCTGCTATTGCAATAATGTGTGGTTGTTCTCCTCTGACCCAGCACTGTAACTATTCCTCATTATTTGTGATTTCATCTGAATTTATGTACGTAACTTTTATACTACGCGTCTCTACTTTGGCGCTTTGGTTTCTTCCACGAGGTAGTGATGGGGTTCCTTGCCTGCGCGCTACTTCGGGTGACTGCTTCTATATGCCAGTTTAACCCATTATGTTCTTGTATTTAACTCTCCGATGCTTGACTCTCCTGTTTTTGTGCCCTGCGTGTGTTGTTTTCTGGTCTCTTTGAGTTACGTACTACATTTGGTTTGATGATGTTTTGCTTCTTTGACCTCCTTTGATGTTGTCTTTAATCAATACCTAATGGCAAGTCACTCTGTCTCTCAGTTTCCCCTATTTCTGCAAGTCTACATATTTGGAAAGATTACTTTCACCAGTCAAATCCGTCCAATTTGAAACATACCCAGCCTAGCGTAATGTTCTCTGGTTGCCTCAAGTAGCTTGTATGAGTCGTCCCTTCATACACACGACGTAGCTGTCCCTATTTTCCGCTTGTTACAACTTGTAATAAAGTTGTTACATCTTGTTATAAAGTTTTTATGACGTATTAGAACGTTCTTACAACTTGGTAGGAGTTGTTTTACTTATTCGAGCGTTGTAGAAACGTCGTAGTTTCGTCGACGCTTCCCATCACTCTTGTGCAGGGGCCAGATTCACGAAGCAGTTACGCAAGCACTTACGAACCTGTACATCTTTCCTCAATCTTTGACGGCTTTGGTTACATTTATTAAACAGTTTACAAGCATGAAACCTTCCCAATCAACTGATGTTATTGTTATAAACAGCCTCCTGGTGCTTCGGAGCTCATTAACTGTTTAATAATTGTAACCAAAGCCGCCAAAGATTGAGAAAAGATGTACAGGTTCGTTAGTGCTTGCGTAACTGCTTCTTGAATCTGGCTTCAGGTCAACACTGACGTGACATTTCACAACTGTATGTATACAAAGATTTCATTTCACTGTATATGTATCATTGTCATTATTCCCGATAATTACCTTCACTGAAGGCTGCTGAATGGCGTGTGTATTTAAACTGTGTTCAGCTTGATCATGTCTGTCTGTTTAATGCCTCGCCCGCTCATCTATTTCTCCACACAGAAAATGTAATATTATAGTGATATTACTTGGAGTATTATATTAATATGACTTCGGGTATTTCAGTGATGTTACTTGGAGTATTATAGTAATATGTCTTCGAGTATTTCAGTGATGTTACTTGGAGTATTATAGTAATATGTCTTCGAGTGTTTCAGTGATGTTACTTGGAGTATTATAGTAATATGTCTTCGAGTATTTCAGTGATGTTACTTGGAGTATTATAGTAATATGTCTTCGAGTATTTCAGTGATGTTACTTGGAGTATTAGCCATACTTAGTATTTACTTAATATTTCTTTCAGTGTTATAGTGATATTCCTTGCACGACACTTGGAATATTTCAATTATGTCCCTTAGAGTATTAAAGTGATATTCTTTGGAGTATTACAGTAATATTCCTTATCAATAGTCACGATTCTTTATACACCCACATCACCATCAATCATAAGAACGCAAGAACATAAGAATTACAAACTGCGGAAGGCTTACTGTCCCTTACTAGACAACTGCCAATTACATCCACCCAAAATCCACTCATATCTGCCTAACCTATGCTTCAAAGGAGTCCACTTATCCCACATCTGTTACGTTACCCGATAATTCAATTCATAGATCAACCACTATTGAAACCAGTATTTACCCAGGTCTTTTTTAAATCTAAACTTATCCAATTTATATCCAGTGTTTGGTGTTGATATATTTAACTCGTTGATATCTTATCTGTTCTCAGGTGATCTGGAGAGGATAGCCCGTTTCTGGTTCACAGGGGCGTGTAAGCCTAACAAGCAGCAGAAGTCGTCCAGCAAGCCCCTGGCACTCGAGCAGTTTATGTCGACCTTTCTCCTGCTGGGGTGCGGCATCCTGCTGGCCCTGCTCCTGCTCGGCCTCGAGCACCTCTACTTCAAGTACTTCCGTCAGTACATGGCCAGGTCCGAGAAGGGCAACTGCTGCTCTCTGCTTAGTATGGTGAGTCCTGCTGCTGCTGCTCTCTGCTTAATATGGTGAGTCCTGCTGCTGCTGCTCTCTGCTTAGTATGGTGAGTCCTGCTGCTGCTGCTGCTGCTGCTCTCTGCTTAGTATGGTGAGTCCTCCTGCTGGTGGTGGTCCCTGCTTAGTATGGTGAGTCCTCCTGCTGCTGGTGCTCTCTGCTTAGTATGGTGAATCCTCCTGCTGCTGGTGCTCTCTGCTTAGTATGGTGAGTCTTCCTGCTGCTGCTGCTGGTGGTGGTGGTACCTGCTTAGTATGACGAGTCCTCACTTGAGCTCCCCCCCCCCTCACATCATCACTCGTATGATCAATGAGATGTCTCAACAATGTACACATTACCGGGGTCACATATTACTCTATTACAAACCTGTTATAACATCTGTCAAAGTCTTGGATCATCAAAGATTTAGTTAAGAGGTCTGTCCAGTGGACATTGAAATTGAAATGAAAGTTTAAATTGAAATTGATTTTTCCTTCAGTCTGGGTCTCGTATCACAATTGGTTTCGTTGTCCACTCTCAGTTTCTGGTCCCGGGCTTATCTTGAGCTTCACTGAAACGGTTGGGTAAGTTTCCTATCAATCTTATATATGTGTGTGTACAGTGACCCACTCAAAGAGCCCGCGCTTCAACCTCTGGTGGCTACGTCACGTCACCTTCCCTCAGGGCTCTCCCCTATTGGTCACGTCCACCAACGCCCAACCAATCACCGTCTTTACATCCGGGAAACTCGGTGTCGCCACCGAGGAGCATCTCTCGGCGGGAAAGAATCCTATCCGCCATCTTGTCTCCTCGTCTACCTAATTTAAAACTCAGATAAATTGAAATCCTGGCTTCTCGCATCCCTTCAAGTACATTAAAATGAAACTTGGTGACTTCTAGGCTATATAGATGTTCGAGTATGACTCTTTTAACAGTGATTTATGTAAGAACACTCATATGATACTCTAGATTACATATTCTAGCTACAGCTCTAGGAAGCCACTTCAAGCGAGTGGCCGATGCTGCAGAGTGCCAGCCACCATAGGTGAGGTGGTCGAAATGATTCGCTGGTTGCCAAGAAAGTGTTGTGGGAAATATAAGACATAAGCGAATTGCCAAATTTTTTCGCCCAGCTCTGGACTCGTCTAGACGGGATGAAAGGAAGTGTGTGGGCATTTGAAGGTATTGTGTACCTGTATCCAGGTTTGGAGAGTTTGCTACCCCTCCAAGCCCGGCCAGATGCCAAGCTCAGTCACCCGAGACGCCTCAAGTTATGACTCAGAGTTCCAGCTGAGTGTTAGGTCATCCTTCACAGCATACAGTCCTCGTTTTAGACGCGTTCTCAACACCTTAACTTTGTCTTCCTTCAAACGGCACTTTATTTACCAGGAAGTATGACGGAAGAAGAGCATTAGTGTCTATGTTGCTCCAAGTTTCTCGCAGTTTACAATTATTCTCGCAAAAAAATATTTTTAAACACTTCATATCTGGATTGTACCTGGTTGATAGGGTTCTGGGAGTTGTTCTACTCCCCAAGCCCGGCCCGAGGCCAGGCTTGACTTGTGAGAGTTTGGTCCACCAGGCTGTTGCTTGGAGCGGCCCGCAGGCCCACATATTCACCACAGCCCGGTTGGTTCAGTATTCCTTGAAGAAAACAGTCCAGTTTTCTCTTAAAGATGTCCACGGTTGTTCCGGCAATATTTCTTATACTCGCTGGGAGGATGTTGAACAACCGCGGACCTCTGATGTTTATACAGTGTTCTCTGATTGTGCCTATGGCACCTCTGCTCTTCACTGGTTCTATTCTGCATTTTCTTCCATATCGTTATATTATTTGATACGTATCTCGTCTCTTTTACAAAGAGAACATTTGGAGAGCTTTGAGACGATTCCAATAATTTAGGTGCTTTATCTCGTCTATGCGTGCCGTATATGTTCTCTGTATTTCCTCTATTTCAGCAATCTCTCCTGCTGTGAAGGGGGAAGTGAGTACTGAGCAGTACTCAAGATGGGACAACACAAGTGACTTGAAGAGTACAACCAATGTGATGGGATCTCTGGATTTGAAAATTCTCATAATGCATCCGATCATTTTTCTGGCTGACGCAATATTTGCTTGGTTATGCTCCCTAAACGTTAGGTCGTCGGACATCATTATTCCCAAATCCTTTACATGCTGCTTTCCTACTATGGGCAGATTTGATTGTGTTTTGTACCCTGTATTATGTTTAAGGTCCACATTTTTACCGTACCTGAGTACCTGGAATTTATCACTGTTAAACATCATGTTATTTTCTGATGCCCAGTCGAAGATATTATTGATATCTGATTGTAATCAGGGGATTCTATAAGAAAATATAATTATTGAAATTATGACCCAAACGAGGCAGCTCCTATTAATTTATTTATTTTAAATACAGTAATTCTTTAATGTGAGGTGTGAAGTGTAACGACTATATGTGCAATATGAGGAATATTGCACAATATATATATATATATATATATATATATATATATATATATATATATATATATATATATATATATATTTATATTTATATGTCGTACCTAGTAGCCAGAACGCACTTCTCATCCTCCTATGCAAGGCCCAATTTGCCTAATAAGCCAACTTTTCATGAATTAATTGTTTTTCGACTACCTAACCTACCTAACCTAACCTAACCTAACTTTTTCGGCTACCTAACCTAACCTAACTTTTTCGGCTACCTAACCTAACCTAACTTTTTCGGCTACCTAACCTAACCTAACCTATAAAGATAGGTTAGGTTAGGTTAGGTAGGGTTGGTTAGGTTTGGTCATATATCTACGTTAATTTTAACTCCAATAAAAAAAAATTGACCTCATACATAATGAAATGGGTAGCTTTATCATTTCATAAGAAAAAAATTAGAGAAAATATGTTAATTCAGGAAAACTTGGTTTATTAGGCAAATCGGGCCTTGTATAGTAGGCTGAGAAGTGCGTTCTGGCTATTAGGTACGACATATATATATATATATATATATATATATATATATATATATATATATATATATATATATATATATATATATATATATATATATATATGCGATCAAGCCTGAATGGTCCCCAGGACAATATGCAACTGAAAACTCACACCCCAGAAGTGACTCGAACCCATACTCCCAGGAGCAACGCAACTGGTATGTACAAGACGCCTTAATCCACTTGACCATCACGACCGGACAAAATGAGGTGATAGCCGAGGCTATTTGAACCACCCCACCGCCGGCACTCGGATAGTAATCTTGGGCATAGCATTTTACCAAATCACCTCATTCTTTGGGGCACACGTGAGGAACACAAATGCGATCAAAGATGGTCAAGTGGATTAAGGCGTCTTGTACATACCAGTTGCGTTGCTCCTGGGAGTATGGGTTCGAGTCACTTCTGGGGTGTGAGTTTTCAGTTGCATATTGTCCTGGGGACCATTCAGGCTTGATCGCATTTGTGTTCCTCACGTGTGCCCCAAAGAATGAGGTGATTTGGTAAAATGCTATGCCCAAGATTACTATCCGAGTGCCGGCGGTGGGGTGGTTCAAATAGCCTCGGCTATCACCTCATTTTGTCCGGTCGTGATGGTCAAGTGGATTAAGGCGTCTTGTACATACCAGTTGCGTTGCTCCTGGGAGTATGGGTTCGAGTCACTTCTGGGGTGTGAGTTTTCAGTTGCATATTGTCCTGGGGACCATTCAGGCTTGATCGCATTTGTGTTCCTCACGTGTGCCCCAAAGAATGAGGTGATTTGGTAAAATGCTATGCCCAAGATTACTATCCGAGTGCCGGCGGTGGGGTGGTTCAAATAGCCTCGGCTATCACCTCATTTTGTCCGGTCGTGATGGTCAAGTGGATTAAGGCGTCTTGTACATACCAGTTGCGTTGCTCCTGGGAGTATGGGTTCGAGTCACTTCTGGGGTGTGAGTTTTCAGTATATATATATATATATATATATATATATATATATGCAGGGCTATATACCTATGTATATAGGTATAGAGCAGGTGAGCTGTACAACAGGTGGTTAGATCATAACAAGGGCCGTAATGATGCAAATCTCAACTCATTAGCAGCATCGTTTAACCTTTGTAGTTACCATGGCAACATCTGGCGACTGTGTGAGTGAACAATGTTTGCAGCACCAGTTACTGCAGCTGCTCTCTTAACTGTTGTAGCTCATTGTTAGTGGTGAATAATGGAGTGGAAAAAATAGCTGGCTACACTGCTGCCCTGAGACACGGGGATATGGTGTGGCGTCAGTGTAGGCGGATGTTCTGGTGGTGTGGCGTCAGTGTTGGTGTGGCGTCAGTGTAGGTGATGTTCTGGTGGTGTGGTGTCAGTGTTGGTGATGTTCTGTTGGTGTGGCGTCAGTGTTGGTGATGTTCTGGTGGTGTAGCGTCAGTGTAGGGGGATGTTCTGGTGGTGTGGCGTCAGTGTTGGTGTGGCGTCAGTGTTGGTGATGTTCTGGTGGTGTGGCGTCAGTGTAGGTGATGTTCTGGTGGTGTGGCGTCAGTGTTGGTGTGGCGTCAGTGTTGGTGTGGCGTCAGTGTAGGTGATGTTCTGGTGGTGTGGCGTCAGTGTTGGTGTGGCGTCAGTGTAGGTGATGTTCTGGTGGTGTGGTGTCAGTGTTGGTGATGTTCTGTTGGTGTGGCGTCAGTGTTGGTGATGTTCTGGTGGTGTGGCGTCAGTGTAGGGGGATGTTCTGGTGGTGTGGCGTCAGTGTTGGTGTGGCGTCAGTGTTGGTGATGTTCTGGTGGTGTGGCGTCAGTGTTGGTGATGTTCTGGTGGTGTGGCGTCAGTGTTGGTGATGTTCTGATGGTGTGGCGTCAGTGTTGGTGATGTTCTGGTGGTGAGCGTCAGTGTAGGTGATGTTCTGGTGGTGTGGCGTCAGTGTAGGTGATGTTCTGGTGGTGTGGCGTCAGTGATGGTGATGTTCTGGTGGTGTGGCGTCAGTGTTGGTGATGTTCTGGTGGTGTGGCGTCAGTGTTGGTGTGGCGTCAGTGTAGGGGGATGTTCTGGTGGTGTGGCGTCAGTGTTGGTGTGGCGTCAGTGTTGGTGATGTTCTGGTGGTGTGGCGTCAGTGTTGGTGATGTTCTGGTGGTGTGGCGTCAGTGTTGGTGATGTTCTGGTGGTGTGGCGTCATGGTGATGTTCTGGTGGTGTGGCGTCAGTGTTGGTGATGTTCTGGTGGTGTGGCGTCAGTGTTGGTGTGGCGTCAGTGTAGGTGATGTTCTGGTGGTGTGGCGTCAGTGATGGTGATGTTCTGGTGGTGTGGCGTCAGTGTTGGTGATGTTCTGGTGGTGTGGCGTCAGTGTTGGTGATGTTCTGGTGGTGTGGCGTCAGTGTTGGTGATGTTCTGGTGGTGTGGCGTCAGTGATGGTGATGTTCTGGTGGTGTGGCGTCAGTGGTGATGTTCTGGTGGGTGGCGATGTTCTGGTGGTGTGGCGTCAGTGATGGTGAGTGTCAGTGTTGGTGATGTTCTGCGTGGTGTGGCGTCAGTGTTGGTGATGGTGGTGTGGCGTCAGTGTTGGTGATGGTGGTGTGGCGTCAGTGTTGGTGATGTTCTGGTGGTGTGGCGTCAGTGTAGGTGATGTTCTGGTGGTGTGGCGTCAGTGTTGGTGATGTTCTGGTGGTGTGGCGTCAGTGTTCATGTGGCGTCAGTGTAGGTGATGTTCTGGTGGTGTGGCGTCAGTGTAGGTGATGTTCTGGTGGTGTGGCGTCAGTGTTGGTGATGTTCTGGTGGTGTGGCGTCAGTGTTGGTGATGTTCTGGTGGTGTGGCGTCAGTGTTGGTGTGGCGTCAGTGTAGGTGATGTTCTGGTGGTGTGGCGTCAGTGTAGGTGATGTTCTGGTGGTGTGGCGTCAGTGTTGGTGATGTTCTGGTGGTGTGGCGTCAGTGTTGGTGTGGCGTCAGTGATGGTGATGTTCTGGTGGTGTGGCGTCAGTGATGGTGATGTTCTGGTGGTGTGGCGTCAGTGTTGGTGATGTTCTGGTGGTGTGGCGTCAGTGTTGGTGATGTTCTGGTGGTGTGGCGTCAGTGTTGGTGTGGCGTCAGTGTAGGTGATGTTCTGGTGGTGTGGCGTCAGTGTAGGTGATGTTCTGGTGGTGTGGCGTCAGTGTTGGTGATGTTCTGGTGGTGTGGCGTCAGTGTTGGTGTGGCGTCAGTGTAGGGGGATGTTCTGGTGGTGTGGCGTCAGTGTAGGGGGATGTTCTGGTGGTGTGGCGTCAGTGTAGGTGATGTTCTGGTGGTGTGGCGTCAGTGTAGGTGATGTTCTGGTGGTGTGGCGTCAGTGTAGGTGATGTTCTGGTGGTGTGGCGTCAGTGTAGGTGATGTTCTGGTGGTGTGGCGTCAGTGTTGGGTGGCGTCATGTTCTGGTGGTGTGGCGTCAGTGTTGGTGATGTTCTGGTGGTGTGGCGTCAGTGTTGGTGATGTTCTGGTGGTGTGGCGTCAGTGTAGGTGATGTTCTGGTGGTGTGGCGTCAGTGTTGGTGATGTTCTGGTGGTGTGGCGTCAGTGTAGGTGATGTTCTGGTGGTGTGGCGTCAGTGTTGGTGATGTTCTGGTGGTGTGGCGTCAGTGTAGGTGATGTTCTGGTGGTGTGGCGTCAGTGTTGGTGATGTTCTGGTGGTGTGGCGTCAGTGTAGGTGATGTTCTGGTGGTGTGGCGTCAGTGTTGGTGATGTTCTGGTGGTGTGGCGTCAGTCAGGTGATGTTCTGGTGGTGTGGCGTCAGTGTTGGTGATGTTCTGGTGGTGTGGCGTCAGTGTGGGGATGCTCTGGTGGTGTGGCGTCAGTGTTGGTGATGTTCTGGTGGTGTGGCGTCAGTGTTGGTGTGGCGTCAGTGTTGGTGATGTTCTGGTGGTGTGGCGTCAGTGTTGGTGTGGCGTCAGTGTTGGTGATGTTCTGGTGGTGTGGCGTCAGTGTTGGTGATGTTCTGGTGGTGTGGCGTCAGTGTTGGTGATGTTCTGGTGGTGTGGCGTCAGTGTTGGTGATGTTCTGGTGGTGTGGCGTCAGTGTTGGTGATGTTCTGGTGGTGTGGCGTCAGTGTTGGTGATGTTCTGGTGGTGTGGCGTCAGTGTTGGTGATGTTCTGGTGGTGTGGCGTCAGTGTTGGTGATGTTCTGGTGGTGTGGCGTCAGTGTAGGTGATGTTCTGGTGGTGTGGCGTCAGTGTTGGTGATGTTCTGGTGGTGTGGCGTCAGTGTTGGTGATGTTCTGGTGGTGTGGCGTCAGTGTTGGTGATGTTCTGGTGGTGTGGCGTCAGTGTTGGTGATGTTCTGGTGGTGTGGCGTCAGTGTTGGTGATGTTCTGGTGGTGTGGCGTGTTGGTGATGTTCTGGTGGTGTGGCGTCAGTGTTGGTGATGTTCTGGTGGTGTGGCGTCAGTGTTGGTGATGTTCTGGTGGTGTGGCGTCAGTGTCAGTGGTGATGTTCTGGTGGCGTGGCGTCAGTGTAGGTGATGTTCTGGTGGTGTGGCGTCAGTGTTGGTGATGTTTTGGTGGTGTGGCGTCAGTGTTGGTGATGTTCTGGTGGTGTGGCGTCAGTGTTGGTGATGTTCTGGTGGTGTGGCGTCAGTGTTGGTGATGTTCTGGTGGTGTGGCGTCAGTGTAGGTGATGTTCTGGTGGTGTGGCGTCAGTGTTGGTGTGGCGTCAGTGTAGGTGATGTTCTGGTGGTGTGGCGTCAGTGTAGGTGATGTTCTGGTGGTGTGGCGTCAGTGTAGGTGATGTTCTGGTGGTGTGGCGTCAGTGTTGGTGTGGCGTCAGTGTGGGAGGTGGATGGTGGGTGAGAGGCAACACATGGGAGGGGTGAGAGGTGATTACTATGGGAGCGAGGATGCCAGGCGCCCCGACACAGTCCCTGGAGGCTGTACAGCCAATCACCCACGTCAAAGTTAATCAAGGGATGACCCCTGACCCCCCTGACCTCAGGGAATACCCAGCGGCCAGTGCTGTATTGACCTTTGTGCTACAGCAAAGGTATTCAGCCATGAACAAAGGTCACATTGGTGACCTCTGTTCATAGATGAATAGTGACTACGATTCGTTGTTCATGGCTGAACTCTGAACACTAGTTCAGCTATGAACAAGTGTACAGAGATGAGGGCAGGGTTTATACAACGACTCTTGACCCCATTACTGGTGGAGAAGGTCAAAGGTCACCGTGCTGCTTGAGTTACAGGTCACATCAGAGGTCGAAACCTGCCCAGCAGACCTGACTCAACCTGTCCAGCAGACCTGACTCAACCTGTCTAGCAGACATGACTCAACCTGTCCAGCAGACCTGACTCAACCTGTCCAGCAGACATGACTCAACCTGCCCAGCAGACCTGACTCAACCTGTCCAGCAGACATGACTCAACCTGCCCAGCAGACCTGACTCAACCTGTCCAGCAGACCTGACTCAACCTGTCCAGCAGAACTGACTCAACCTGCCCAGCAGACCTGACTCAACCTGCCCAGCAGACCTGACTCAACCTGCCCAGCAGACCTGACTCAACCTGCCCAGCAGACCTGACTCAACCTGCCCAGCAGACCTGACTCAACCTTCCCAGCAGACCTGACTCAACCTGTCCAGTAGACCTGACTCAACCTGTCCAGCAGACCTGACTCAACCTATCCAACAGACCTGACCTTTTTCCCTGCTCTCCAAAGGTGTACTTCCTTGTACTTCAAGTCGTTAAACAGTCATCTGTTTCCACAATACATTCAGTGAGAGCTCTTGCCGATAAAACAATAATATTATTACTATTAACATCAAATAAAGATGAATATTGTGCTTGAGAAAATCCGTAGGAGCCGTGACGAGGATTCGAACCCATGCGGGGGGGTGTTGCCAGGCACACGCCCTAAACAACTGCGCCACATCTCTGAATATTGCGCTTCATAGCCGCCGGGCCGGTGGCAGCACGCGACAGGAGGGTGACGTGTGTCCCTGACCGTGGTGAGGTGGGCACTGATCCCTTCTTAAAGTTGGTCCAATCAATGCCACTCTCCCCAGAGACCTCTGGTGGCCGCTCTCCCAGTCAACCACTTGTAGATTGAGCGCGGACGGCCGCGCTCAATTTATTTTCTTGGCCGACAGTTTCATGTCCCATGAAACTTGAAAATGATTTAATAAAGCTGATGGCATCATGTGGAAAGCAAGCTATAGAGGATGTTTGGTCAAGCAGCTGATCACTCTGCCTTCACTACTAGTTCCTGGCACTAGCAGTAACATTAGAGAGGTGTGAACATTTCCAAACTAAAGGCGGATGTGGTGTGAAAATTGTGACACGATCGACTCATCTTGTGAAGTTGTGTTTAGTAACAAATATATTCACAGAGTACTGCATATTGTGCTGAATATACACTCTATAAAATTATATTTATATATATATATATATATATATATATATATATATATATATATATATATATATATATATATATATATATATATATATATATATATATATATATATGTCGTACCTAGTAGCCAGAACACACTTCTCGGCTTACTATGCAAGGCCCGATTTGCCTAATAAGCCAAGTTTTCCTGCATTAATATATTTTCTCTAATTTTTTCTTATGAAATGAAATGAAAGCTACCCATTTCATTATGTATGAGGTCAATTTTTTTTTATTGGAGTTAAAATTAACGTAGATATATGACCGAACCTAACCAACCCTACCTAACCTAACCTAACCTATCTTTATAGGTTAGGTCAGGTTAGGTAGCCGAAAAAGTTAGGTTAGGTTAGGTTAGGTAGGTTAGGTAGTCGAAAAACAATTCATGAAAACTTGGCTTATTAGGCAAATCGGGCCTTGCATAGTAGGCTGAGAAGTGCGTTCTGGCTACTAGGTACGACATATATATATATATATATATATATATATATATATATATATATATATATATATATATATATATATATATATATATATAATATATATATATATATATATAGTTGAATGTGACCGAAAGGGTAAGATTAATTATTCTAACTCGAATCTTCTCAATATTTATTACGCTTTTCTTCACTGTCGAGGGTAATTGACAAATTAACTCTCCAAAGTTCATTTTCACATTTTATTTATGGTCTGACGCCTAGAAGCGTTTCGCAAGAGACTTCTCACATTTTCAAAGACAAATTTTACGCACTCCGTTTCATGCTTATATTCATTTTTAAGTGAGGTGACATGACAAATGTTTTTGGATGAGGTGACAGAACACAAATCAACAGGTAAAGATAATATTACATAGTCAGAACACGAATCAATGGGTAAAGATAATATTACATAGTCAGAACACGAATCAATGGGTAAAGATAATATTACATAGTCAGAACAGGAATTAATGGGTAAAGATAATATTACATAGTCAGAACACGAATTAATGGGTAAAGATAATATTACATAGTCAGAACACGAATCAATGGGTAAAGATAATATTACATAGTCAGAACACGAATTAATGGGTAAAGATAATATTACATAGTCAGAACAGGAATTAATGGGTAAAGATAATATTACATAGTCAGAACACGAATCAATGGGTAAAGATAATATTACATAGTCAGAACACGAATCAATGGGTAAAGATAATATTACATAGTCAGAACACGAATCAATGGGTAAAGATAATATTTTCTCTTCTTGCCTCTGTGTTGGTTCAGGGTCTTGAAGTGGGTAGAATGTAACTAAGTGTTAATTGGCTGTTGATTGCTGGTGATGACATTTGATGTGCAGTGCCGCGCTGATGTCGAGTCTCCTGTTATCGCTGTATCTATCGATAATTTCTGTGTTGCTTGTTAAGATTTCTCTGGTGATGGTCTGGGTCGTAAGAGGAGATTATATGTTCCTTGATGGAGCCCTGTTGTTTGTGCATTGTTAATCGCCTGGAAAGAGACGTTTTTGTCTTGCCTATATACTGAGATCTTTGGGGCTGACAGTCCCCAAGTGGGCATGTGAAGGCATAGACGACGTTGGTTTCCTTCAAGGCGTTCTGTTTGGTGTCTGGAGAGTTCTTCGTGAGTAGGTTGGCAGTTTTCTTGTTTTTGTAGTAAATTGTTAATTGTATCTTCTGATTTGTGTCTCTAGGGATAACGTTCCTATTAATAATGTCTTTCAGGACACTTTCAGGACTCTCTCTCTCTCTCTCTCTCTCTCTCTCTCTCTCTCTCTCTCTCTCTCTCTCTCTCTCTCTCTCTCTCTCTCTCTCTCTCTCTCTCTCTCTCTCTCTCTCTCTCCTTGTCCTCAATTCTCTCCAAATCTCCAAATGACTCTCAATCTCCACCATTGTCGACACTCGGAGCCTCCAACACGTGTCGACCATTTGGTCATCAACATGATGAAATGTTTTCACCGGTGAGGGGGGGGAGGGGTGGGGGGGGGACTCACCGGTGAGGGGGGGAGGGGGTGGGGGGGGACTCACCGGTGGGGGGGAGGGGGGACTCACCGGGGAGGGGGGTGGGGGGGGCTCACCGGTGAGGGGGGAGGGGGTGGGGGGGCTCACCGGTGAGGGGGGAGGGGGTGGGGGGGGACTCACCGGTGGGGGGGGAGTGAGGGGGTGGGGGGACTCACCGGTGGGGGGGTGGTTAGGGGGAGGGGGAGGGGACTCACCGGTTGGGGGGGGGTGGAGGGGACTCACCGGTGGGGTGGAGAGAGGGAGGGAGGGGGGGGACTCACCGGTGGGGGGAGGGAGGGAGGGAGGGGGGGGGACTCACCGGTGGGGGGGAGGGAGGGAGGGGGGGGGGGGGACTCTGGGAAATATTCTCACCTCTCCGCAAATTTCCTGGAAGAGAGACTTCCGCTCTCCGCTCCTGAATGGACTATAGGGTTCCATTTGTCGACTTGATTCCCTGCGTGACACGTGTGTCCCTGTCGTGGTGGTGTCGTTTTTATCTACCTGGTCCCTTATACTGGTGTCTACCATCCTGCCTGGTCCCTTATACTGGTGGGTGTCATCCTGCCTGGTCCCTTATACTGGTGTCTGTCATCCTGCCTGGTCCCTTATACTGGTGTCTACCATCCTGCCTGGTCCCTTATACTGGTGGGTGTCATCCTGCCTGGCCCCTTATACTGGTGTCTACCATCCTGCCTGGTCCCTTATACTGGTGGGTGTCATCCTGCCTGGTCCCTTATACTGGTGGCTGTCATCCTGCCTGATCCCTTATACTGGTGGGTGTCATCCTGCCTGGTCCCTTATACTGGTGGCTGTCATCCTCCCTTATACCGGTGTCTACCATCCTGCCTGGTCCCTTATACTGGTGGGTGTCATCCTGCCTGGCCCCTTATACTGGTGTCTACCATCCTGCCTGGTCCCTTATACTGGTGGGTGTCATCCTGCCTGGTCCCTTATACTGGTGTCTACCATCCTGCCTGGTCCCTTATACTGGTGGTTGTCATCCTGCCTGGTCCCTTATACTGGTATCTGTCATCCTCCCTGGTCCCTTATACTGGTGTCTACCATCCTGCCTGGTCCCTTATACTGGTGTCTGTCATCCTGCCTGGTCCCTTATACTGGTGGCTGTCATCCTGCCTGGTCCCTTATACTGGTGGCTGTCATCCTGCCTGGTCCCTTATACTGGTGGCTGTCATCCTGCCTGATCCCTTATACTGGTGGGTGTCATCCTGCCTGGTCCCTTATACTGGTGGGTGTCATCCTGCCTGGTCCCTTATACTGGTGTCTACCATCCTGCCTGGTCCCTTATACTGGTGGGTGTCATCCTGCCTGGTCCCTTATACTGGTGTCTACCATCCTGCCTGGTCCCTTATACTGGTGGGTGTCATGCCTGCCTGGTCCCATATACTGGTGGGTGTCATCCTGCCTGGTCCCTTATACTGGTGTCTACCATCCTGCCTGGTCCCTTATACTGGTGGGTGTCATCCTGCCTGGTCCCTTATACTGGTGGGTGTCATCCTGCCTGGTCCCTTATACTGGTGTCAGTCATCCTGCCTGGTCCCTTATACTGGTGGCTGTCATCCTGCCTGGTCCCTTATACTGGTGTCTACCATCCTGCCTGGTCCCTTATACTGGTGGGTGTCATCCTGTCTGGTCCCTTATACTGGTGTCTGTCATCCTGCCTGGTCCCTTATACTGGTGGGTGTCATCCTGCCTGGTCCCTTATACTGGTGTCTACCATCCTGCCTGGTCCCTTATACTGGTGGGTGTCATCCTGCCTGGTCCCTTATACTGGTGTCTACCATCCTGCCTGGTCCCTTATACTGGTGGGTGTCATCCTGCCTGGTCCCTTATACTGGTGTCTACCATCCTGCCTGGTCCCTTATACTGGTGTCTACCATCCTGCCTGGTCCCTTATACTGGTGGGTGTCATCCTGCCTGGTCCCTTATACTGGTGTCTACCATCCTGCCTGGTCCCTTATACTGGTGGGTGTCATCCTGCCTGGTCCCTTATACTGGTGTCTACCATCCTGCCTGGCCCCTTATACTGGTGGGTGTCATCCTGCCTGGTCCCTTATACTGGCCTGGTCTGTCATCCTGCCTGGTCCCTTATACTGGTGTCTACCATCCTGCCTGGCCCCTTATACTGGTGGGTGTCATCCTGCCTGGTCCCTTATACTGGTGTCTACCATCCTGCCTGGTCCCTTATACTGGTGGGTGTCATCCTGCCTGGTCCCTTATACTGGTGTCTACCATCCTGCCTGGTCCCTTATACTGGTGGGTGTCATCCTGCCTGGTCCCTTATACTGGTGTCTACCATCCTGCCTGGCCCCTTATACTGGTGGGTGTCATCCTGCCTGGTCCCTTATACTGGTGGGTGTCATCCTGCCTGGTCCCTTATACTGGTGGGTGTCATCCTGCCTGGTCCCTTATACTGGTGGGTGTCATCCTGCCTGGTCCCTTATACTGGTGTCTACCATCCTGCCTGGTCCCTTATACTGGTGTCTACCATCCTGCCTGGTCCCTTATACTGGTGTCTACCATCCTGCCTGGTCCCTTATACTGGTGGGTGTCATCCTGCCTGGTCCCTTATACTGGTGTCTGTCATCCTGCCTGGTCCCTTATACTGGTGGGTGTCATCCTGCCTGGTCCCTTATACTGGTGGGTGTCATCCTGCCTGGTCCCTTATACTGGTGTCTGTCATCCTGCCTGGTCCCTTATACTGGTGGGTGTCATCCTGCCTGGTCCCTTATACTGGTGGGTGTCATCCTGCCTGGTCCCTTATACTGGTGTCTGTCATCCTGCCTGGTCCCTTATACTGGTGGGTGTCATCCTGCCTGGTCCCTTATACTGGTGTCTACCATCCTGCCTGGTCCCTTATACTGGTGTCTACCATCCTGCCTGGTCCCTTATACTGGTGGGTGTCATCCTGCCTCGTCCCTTATACTGGTGGGTGTCATCCTGCCTGGTCCCTTATACTGGTGGGTGTCATCCTGCCTGGTCCCTTATACTGGTGGGTGTCATCCTGCCTGGTCCCTTATACTGGTGTCTGTCATCCTGCCTGGTCCCTTATACTGGTGTCTACCATCCTGCCTGGTCCCTTATACTGGTGGGTGTCATCCTGCCTGGTCCCTTATACTGGTGGGTGTCATCCTGCCTGGTCCCTTATACTGGTGTCTGTCATCCTGCCTGGTCCCTTATACTGGTGTCTGTCATCCTGCCTGGTCCCTTATACTGGTGTCTGTCATCCTGCCTGGTCCCTTATACTGGTGTCTGTCATCCTGCCTGGTCCCTTATACTGGTGTCTACCATCCTGCCTGGTCCCTTATACTGGTGGGTGTCATCCTACCTGGTCCCTTATACTGGTGTCTACCATCCTGCCTGGTCCCTTATACTGGTGTCTGTCATCCTGCCTGGTCCCTTATACTGGTGGGTGTCATCCTGCCTGGTCCCTTATACTGGTGTCTGTCATCCTGCCTGGTCCCTTATACTGGTGTCTGTCATCCTGCCTGGTCCCTTATACTGGTGGCTGTCATCCTGCCTGGTCCCTTATACTGGTGGGTACCATCCTGCCTGGTCCCTTATACTGGTGTCTACCATCCTGCCTGGTCCCTTATACTGTCATCTTGCCTGGTCCCTTATACTGGTGTCTCATCCTGCCTGGTCCCTTATACTGGTGTCTACCATCCTGCCTGGCCCCTTATACTGGTGTCTACCATCCTGCCTGGTCCCTTATACTGGTGGGTGTCATCCTGCCTGGTCCCTTATACTGGTGTCTACCATCCTGCCTGGTCCCTTATACTGGTGTCTACCATCCTGCCTGGTCCCTTATACTGGTGGGTGTCATCCTGCCTGGTCCCTTATACTGGTGTCTGTCATCCTGCCTGGTCCCTTATACTGGTGTCTGTCATCCTGCCTGGTCCCTTATACTGGTGTCTGTCATCCTGCCTGGTCCCTTATACTGTTGTCTGTCATCCTGCCTGGTCCCTTATACTGGTGTCTGTCATCCTGCCTGGTCCCTTATACTGGTGTCTGTCATCCTGCCTGGTCCCTTATACTGGTGTCTGTCATCCTGCCTGGTCCCTTATACTGGTGTCTGTCATCCTGCCTGGTCCCTTATACTGGTGGGTGTCATCCTGCCTGGTCCCTTATACTGGTGTCTGTCATCCTGCCTGGTCCCTTATACTGGTGTCTGTCATCCTGCCTGGTCCCTTATACTGGTGTCTGCCATCCTGCCTGGTCCCTTATACTGGTGTCTACCATCCTGCCTGGTCCCTTATACTGGTGTCTACCATCCTGCCTGGTCCCTTATACTGGTGTCTGTCATCCTGCCTGGTCCCTTATACTGGTGTCTACCATCCTGCCTGGTCCCTTATACTGGTGTCTACCATCCTGCCTGGTCCCTTATACTGGTGTCTGTCATCCTGCCTGGTCCCTTATACTGGTGTCTACCATCCAGCCTGGCTTGGGTTCGTATCCTGGCCCGGGAGGATTGACTGGGCGCCAACCTTAACTGAACGCCTCTGTTCACTCAGCAGTGATTGGGTACCTGGTTGTTAAACGATTAGCGAGTCGTGTTCCAGGGGAAATTAGTGGATAAGGCTGTGTTACGGCCCTCTCGGGACGCAACAGGGTCCTTACTCTGATGTTGTTAGAGGAAGATATAATGTATCCGTTCCCAAGCCAGTAGTGGCTATCAAGGGATGAGATCCGTGACGCAAGTAACTTAAAGGGAGTAGGGAAAGAAAGCTAAGAACTTAATATTATAATTTTCACCATCACCGATTAAATATATATAATAAAAGAGTGCACAAGGGGGAGGGGTATTAACACTTTACAAGGGGATTAATCCACAATCGATGTCTTCTGCTGAAGACGCTGGTGCCACAACTCTTGGTGCCGAATCCTGTGCTCTCTTCGTGGCCTCACAATTAATTCTCCAAAGAAGTTGAGCCTACCCTGGCCACAGGTCAGCCAAAACACGGGTCCACTGGGGGCACCGCCGTGGAGGCCGTCAACCACACGTCCAGCTGGTCTGCTGGCTCTGAGCCCACAAGGTGGTACGGCCACTCCACGGACCTAAAAGGGGAACGCCCTAGACAGGAACTTCGTGTGACACCACAAGTCACTGGTCCTGTCTTCAGTACCCCAGTGGATGATCGTCTCCAACAGTCGGTCCCGGGTAAATCCTTTTACTGCCACTCCACTGCAGGCTTAATACACCACAGTGTTCTTCCGGGGGGACGACGTCACAACAGCTGCAGCAAGGTTCAAGGTATGGAGACTGGCTGCCTCGGGTAGACTGACTCCACTTCCATCACAGCAGTCCCAGGTCGGCTCTGTAAGCAGACACGTCATCAATACCTGGGACACTAAAACACCTCACTTACGGGCTCGGGCACAAACACCTGACGTATCCAGTCCATAGATGCGCTGTCGTCGGAGCACCACCTCACCAGAGGTCAGTGGCGGCTGGGTTTGTAGAGTGCTGGCCGGGACTGGAAACTGGTCCTTGTGGCTGGTACACCTTGTCCTCACCAGGTGTCGTCGTCCGTTTGGCGGGGGTTTCGGGAGCTGACCCACAGATGGCGTGGTCGTTACTACTCCGTGCTCGGACGCTGGATCCGGGTTCGTAACAGGCTAATAGCTCTCAGCCTGGTAACACGAAGGGGAGGGATCTATCATGGGAAATTGCCAAGCCACCACGACTATATAGCACTGGGAAGGGGGCAGGATAAGGATTTAGGATGGGACGGTGAGAAGGAATGGTGCCCAACCACTTGTGGACGGTCGGGGATTGAACGCCGACCTGCATGACGCGAGACCGTCGCTCTACCGTCCACCCTAAGTGTACAGGAGTCAGCAGTCGTGGTTCCTATAGACCGACCTGTTTTTAAAATAAACATATACCATATTCTTTTCATGGAAATACCATGTAAAATGCCATATACCATATTCTTTTCATAGTTGCCAGTTATCAATAAATGTTATTAGAAAGTCGTCAGTATAAGTGCCTCACTCGTCAGTATAAGTGCCTTATACGTCAGTATAAGTGCCTCACTCCTAACTACTCCCACATCACTGGTGTTAACCCAAGTACCGGGTCTGCTTCCATTACCAAAACATAATATTTCTCATAATATTTCTCATAATATTCTCATAATAATATTTCTCATAATATTCTTTTATAATGCTGCTAACAATATCCACAGTTACAGACAGACATCACACTAATGTGAAATATATCAGTGAGAAAATGTACTAATAAATTTTCTGTTAGTGGATACTCTACCACTAATGGTGGCAGGAGAGTATGTTCCGCCGCCAGAGGGTGCGGACGTCAGGCTAGAGCAGCCAGGCGGCCAGTCTTTGTTTGACGTTGCTGAGTGGTGATTGGTGGTTGGAGGTGTGGAGCGCCCGCTGGCTGGGGCTCCGGCTGGTGGTATGGCGGTGGCCGGTGGCAGCCGTGTTCGACGGTGGATACTGTCCGGCTGGATTTTTCTGGTGCTGTGGACTGGCCCATTGTGGAGATTGCTCTCCTGGACGTGCTACGTGTCGACGTCTCTGACCTCCTGGGACTAGAAAACCTCTCGCCTACCCGTGTGGCGGTGTCGTTTTCTACGTCGCTTCTTTATCAGGAGTTTGTGGCACGCTGGGATGCACGCTCGCTTCCTGTTCCTGCTTCGGCTGTAACTGTGGAGATCTCGGATCCCTGGGGGTCCTTAACGTTTGTGAGTGTTCACGGGGTGACGGTGACCTTCCCCGAGGCGGAGCTCATGTCAGTGTTTACGTGGTTTGGTGCGGTGGTGAAGCACCAGTTCACCATTTTGAGTGCGGGCCGGCTGAAAGGGGGTACGTCAGGGTGCTCGTACGCTCGTCATGCGGGTCACGAGCCCTCTTCCTTCCAGGGTCTCGTTTCGCAGGCTCTCTCTGCGAGTATTTTATCAGGGTCAAACACGCACTTGTTTTCGGTGTGGTGCTGAGGGTCATGTGGCGGCCAGCTGCGACGCTCCTTGTGCTGAGGCCCCTTCTGTTTTCTTGGAGGATGACTTTCCCCGCTTGTCTGTGCATGGAGAGTCCTCGGCGGGTCCTCGCTCTGTGTAGGTGCCTGGTGTGGTTCCTGCGGCGGTGAGCGCGACCTTCGGCGTTCGGTGGATGCGGAGGTGCATCCGCGTCCGGTTGCTTCAGTGATGGCATTGGATGGTGCTGTAGGGGTGGTGCCTGCATCTCCTGCGGAAGGACATGTGCTTCCCGGGGCTGTCGGGGTGGGGGTGTGTGATACCCTGTCCCCGCCCTCTGCCTCGTCGCCTCTGGAAGTTTCCTCATTGATGCATGCCTCTTCTCTGCCGGATCCGTCGTCCTCGCTGGATCCTTCACGTGTACTGATGTCTACCCATCCGCCTGCTGTGTCTCTTCCTTCTCCGGATCCGGTCCCCTTGGTTGGTGGTGGCTTGCTGCCCCGTGTCGTTGAGGCTGCCATTCTGTGTGGTCGTGCTGCCCCGGCTTTGGGGCCGGCTGCCGACGGTTCTCCTTGGGCACCGCTTGCAGAGGGTGACGGTTCTGACGATCAACGGCCTATTTCTAAGCGCTGTCGTTCGGCTCGGGATGCGTCACCTCGCCGGACGTGGGCTGAGGAGCAAGATGCTATGGATGATGATGCTGTGGGCGACGTGGTGCTGCCTTCTGTGCTGGACACTGTGACCCCTGCTGGTGGCTCTCCTCAGTGGGCGGTTGCCCCTGGTGACCGCAACCTCGTAGTGGTGTTGTCGAAGGATGTGCGACGGGGGGACTCTGCTCCTGTTCCGATTGGTGGGGACACTGGGGCGCCTGCGGTGCCGTCCTCCGCGGGGCTCGGTGCGTTGTCCAGCGTTGAACGAAGTGCGCACCCTAGTGGACGGCCCGATGTGCGACCCGCAGTGCAGCCTGGTGTGCTTCCTAGGGTGCGGCCCTGTGTCCAGCTTCCTAGGGGGAAACCCTTCCCTATCATCCTCCCATCCGGAGAGGTGGTCGACGGATCTGGTAAAACTCTGTGTGTTGAGTCTGATGACCGGGTGCGTCCTGTTCCTTGGTGCCATTCTACCATCTGGGTTCCGCGGGCGCGGTGTTTCATTATTGGCGTGCCGGATTTGATGCCTCGGCCTACTGCGACTCCTGGACGTCCGATTCCTGAAGCGGCCCAACTTGTTTGGGATGCTTACTGCTTACGATTTCCAGCTCAGGAGTACCCGGAGAAGTATGAGTGATCCGTGTGGTTGGTTTCTGTCTGTGTTGTGCGTGCTGTTTCCCCAGTGCCTGCGTGCACGGGTGGGTGTCCTTGTCTGTGCGTGTGTGTGGTGTGGGTGTTTGTTCCTGACTCCTGCGGGGCCTGTTTTGATGTATTTGCGATTTGTTTTGTGCTTTGCCTTTGTTCTGTTTGGGTGTTTGTGCTGTGGTTGTGGGTGTTTGTGCTGTGGTTGTGGGTGTTTGGTGTTTTTTCTTTCCTGTCTTTGCATGTGCCCCGTGTGTTGGTGTGGCGGGCGTATTGGTGAGGGGTGGTGTGGTTGTGTATGTTGCTGTTCCGTGTGTTTGTCGCATGGGTTGTGTGTGTGTGTGTGTGTTTATATTTTTGTACTTGTAATTGCTTTATTCTTTGTATATATTTTATGTTATACTCTTACGTGTAATTTTTAGATTTACTGTTTATTTGTTGTTGGTGTCCTCCTCATTTGTGTCCGGTTGTGATCCTGTGTGTGCGGGGGTCGGACTGCCCCCCGTGCTTGTTTACAGTCTTGTAAAGCCACTAGTACGCGTAGCGTTTCGGGCAAGGTCCTTAACCCTAATTTCCCCGGAATACGACCCCGCCGAATCGTTTAACAACCAGGTTACCCATTCACTGCTGGGTGAACAGAGGCAACAGTTAAGGATTGGCGCCCGGTCAATCCTCCCCCAGCCAGGATCCGAACCCAAGGCAAGGCGCTTGCGAAACGCCAGGCGAGTATCTTACCACTGCGCCACGGAGACTTGTATTTCCCTTTACTCCCCTCTTCTGGTTGATACCTGGTTGATACCTGGTTGATACCTGGTTGATACCTGGTTGATGGGGTTCTGGGAGTTCTTCTACTCCCCAAGCCCGGCCCGAGGCCAGGCTTGACTTGTGAGAGTTTGGTCCACCAGGCTGTTGCTTGGAGCGGCCCGCAGGCCCACATATACCTGCTTGATGGGGTTCTGGGAGTTCTTCTACTCCCCAAGCCCGGCCCGAGGCCAGGCTTGACTTGTGAGAGTTTGGTCCACTAGGCTGTTGCTTGGAGCGGCCCGCAGGCCCACATATACCTGCTTGATGGGGTTCTGGGAGTTCTTCTACTCCCCAAGCCCGGCCCGAGGCCAGGCTTGACTTGTGAGAGTTTGGTCCACTAGGCTGTTGCTTGGAGCGGCCCGCAGGCCCACATATACCTGCTTGATGGGGTTCTGGGAGTTCTTCTACTCCCCAAGCCCGGCCCGAGGCTAGGCTTGACTTGTGAGAGTTTGGTCCACCAGGCTGTTGCTTGGAGCGGCCCGCAGGCCCACATATACCTGCTTGATGGGGTTCTGGGAGTTCTTCTACTCCCCAAGCCCGGCCCGAGGCCAGGCTTGACTTGTGAGAGTTTGGTCCACCAGGCTGTTGCTTGGAGCGGCCCGCAGGCCCACATATACCTGCTTGATGGGGTTCTGGGAGTTCTTCTACTCCCCAAGCCCGGCCCGAGGCCAGGCTTGACTTGTGAGAGTTTGGTCCACCAGGCTGTTGCTTGGAGCGGCCCGCAGGCCCACATATACCTGGTTGATGGGGTTCTGGGAGTTCTTCTACTCCCCAAGCCCGGCCCGAGGCCAGGCTTGACTTGTGAGAGTTTGGTCCACCAGGCTGTTGCTTGGAGCGGCCCGCAGGCCCACATACCCACCACAGCCCGGTTGGTCCGGCACTCCTTGGAGGAATAAATCTAGTTTCCTCTTGAAAATGTCCACGGTTGTTCCGGCAATATTTCTTATGCTTGCTGAATATTTCTGTTCTTGGGGCGGTTGACTTTCTGTACATTTGTTGTACTTTTTGTGTATTTTTTTTTTCTTGTTCATTTTTGTTACTGTACTTATGTCCTTTATTTGTTGTGTATTGTATACATTCTCTGTCCCGTGATGTTTGTGGGTTTGTCTTTGCTCGTGTCCCGTGTGCTTTCCTGTCACCTCTTGTATGTGTTTTCCTGTGACCTCTTGTATGTGTTTTCCTGTGACCTCTTGTATGTGTTTTCCTGTGACCTCTTGTATGTGTTTTCCTGTGACCTCTTGTATGTGTTTTCCTGTGACCTCTTGTATGTGTTTTCCTGTGACCTCTTGTATGTGTTTTCCTGTGACCTCTTGTATGTGTTTTCCTGTGACCTCTTGTATGTGTTTTCCTGTGACCTCTTGTATGTGTTTTGTGTCTATTTCATGGTGTTTGTTTTGTCTTGTGTATAAGCCCGCTTGTTTGTATTTATATCTTGTTTTGCTTTTGTTCCCTGTATTTGTACTTTGCTTTTTTATATATAAAAAAACTAATGGTGGTAGAGTATCTACCACTCTACCACTAATGGTCGTAGAGTATCTACCACTCTACCACTAATGGTCGTAGAGTATCTACCACTCTACCACTAATGGTGGTAGAGTATCTACCACTCTACCACTAATGGTGGTAGAGTATCTACCACTCTAGCCCTAATGGTCGTAGAGTATCTACCACTAATGGTCGTAGAGTATCTACCACTCTAGCCCTAATGGTCGTAGAGTATCTACCACTCTAGCCCTAATGGTCGTAGAGTATCTACCACTCTACCACTAATGGTCGTAGAGTATCTACCACTAATGGTTGTAGAGTATCTACCACTCTACCACTAATGGTCGTAGAGTATCTACCACTCTAGCCCTAATGGTCGTAGAGTATTTACCGCTTCAGCACTAATAGTGGTAGAGGATGCGACTTGGCAATGCCGAAGTCGCAGGTTCGAGCCCACCTCACAGCCCTGGCGGGTTCTCTGTAACTGATAGCAGACCCTCTCACCCTGATAACTGCTAACTGATAGCAGACCCTCTCACCCTGATAACTGCTAACTGATAGCAGACCCTCTCACCCTGATAACTGCTAACTGATAGCAGACCCTCTCACCCTCATAACTGCTAACTGATAGCAGACCCTCTCACCCTGATAACTGCTAACTGATAGCAGACCCTCTCACCCTGATAACTGCTAACTGATAGCAGACCCTCTCACCCTGATAACTACTAACTGATAGCAGACCCTCTCACCCTGATAACTGCTAACTGATAGCAGACTCTCTCACCCTGATAACTGCTAACTGATAGCAGACCCTCTCACCCTGATAACTGCTAACTGATAGCAGACCCTGAGTTCCTTCTCACTGATAGCAGACCCGTCACCTACTCTCCTCATCTCTACACGGAGCATCTTGCCCCCATGTACGCCACAACCAAGACTTTCTTATAAACTATTTTCTTGTGTTGTGGCTGCTTCTGTTGTGTTACCTTGTGGGGGACACAGCTACGACTCTTCAGCGTTCATTCTGTAATGCATCGGAGGTCTCCAGGGAGGTGTGACAGGCCTCTTAACGTACTTCCTAAGACCTGTGGGTTTTAAGAAGTACTCGAAGAAGGGGATTTTCTGAGGCTGTCTTTTTCCTTAGCTTAGTATTGCGGAGACGCGCTGCTCTGGCGACCTTACTTCACGCTAAGCCTCCACCTCTACTCTCATCCCACCACACACCTCTACTTAATCACTCATCTCCATGATGAGTCAATCCTCAAACAGCTAGTTTACGACGACCAAAGATCACATTCACTCTAGACTTCTACCACTTAGGGTCTACTGAAGCCCGGGCCACCTCTTGAGTGCCTAAATCCTCACTCATCAAGTGGTTAACACAGTCCCTACCCGACTGTCTGGTTGTGTCGGCTGGCCAGGGCCTTCAAAAGGCCACATATCACCATGGCGTCCGGCTCCTGTAAAGCTCCCCCCTGACCTTCCAGAGCATGGGCAAGTCCCTGAGCTTCCGAGGGGCGGTGCTGGAGGCGCAGGACGTGCTCAGGTCCCACCGGTGCCAGGACCCGCTCTGCGACACCCACCTGTGGAAGGTGAAGCACGAGCTCGACATGGCCCGCCTCAGGATCCAGCACCTGGAGAAGCAGCTCGTCACCCACGGCCTCAGACCGCCCAGAAAGTGAGTTTATCATACAGGTGTTTGATGTTGGTTTGAGTTGATTAATTTACTAGCCTCTCACTGTCCAGTATCCAGTCAGAACTAATGAATACAAAATTAACTAATGCCTTAAGTTGTTGTATAATGTTACGTTAAAGGTCTTTCTAACCTCCCTACAGGCATCTGTCTCCAGCACTGTTGTAGGGATAATAGTCTTAGTGGCTCTTAGCCTTTGGTACAGTGAAAACACTATGTATACATTTTATAATAACTGATGACTATTCACCACTTATTGCTTAAAACACTTTAAATGTTAATTAGCCAGGAGCAAGGCACTAACCCTGAGGAACAACTGCCTAGTCTACTATTTATCAGACGATGTTAACCCATAACTGATTCCTACCATTTAGGCATGATCCTATGGTTGTATGATTGGTATGGTTGAGTGCCTCCAGAGATACCAAGCCAGTGTTCTCAACACTTATATTCGTCAAGGCTTTACCCTCCCCCCCCCACTGCTCTGAAGGTGACAACGTGAGTACAGAGTTTAGATGGATAACACAAGTGTTGGTGAACAATGGCCATAGTAACCACGAGATCAACACTGCTATAAGAAGACACCTGAACCAGTGGGACAATCCTGAACCAAGAACAGAAACCACAATACCTCCAATACAATTATATTACAAATCAACTATGTGCAGTGAACATAAAAAAGAACGAATAATGAAAGGAATAATCCATAAAGGAGTAAAAAGCATTACTCCTAACCAAAACATAGATCTGATCATATTCTATA